>JAQGBS010004004.1:0-10798 GCA_034698545.1 Acrobeloides obliquus
AAATTTTTTTACAGAATTGTTCAGGACAATTTATTCTAGCGTTCTACCATTCGTTTTTTAAAAATTTCCTGTCAACTATTTTTGACCATGGTGTGCGGTGGGATACTTGGCGGACAATTGTGGACGGACACTTGCGGACGGACAATTGTGGACGGATACTTGCGGACGGACATTTGCGGACGGATATTTGCGGACTGGACATTTGCGGACGAAACGTTTGAAAAATTCAATTTGTTCAAAAATTCAAATTTTGAAAATATTGAATTTTTGAAAAAATTAGAATTTTTTGAACAAATTGAATCTTTCAAACGTTTCGTCCGCAAATGTCTCGACCGCAAAAGTCCGTCCGCAAATGTTCGTCCGCAAGTATCCCATCGCCATTTTGAAGCGTTTCGGCAATTGGCGACATTCTTTTTTATTTTTGATCCTTGCTTCCATCTTGTGGGCTTTTTGGAGCGCCGTGTTCCTGTCTCATTGAATGACCAGATGCCATATTATTTTCTCTGCCCTTACATGTAAAATCCTTGATGATCATATCCTTGTGCCTCCTAGAGTCCTTAAGTTACTCCAAATAAGTATCATTCCAGGTCGGTAGTTCATCCATATTTTCGAGGCTACTTCCTGCATCAATTACATCCCTCTGTGAACTAATATATCTTAGTCAAGATAGCTTTTTTTATATGTTGCAACAGCGCCAGGTTCAAAATTTTTGTAAGCCCATAGTCAAGTGGTTATTACGCCAGTAGAACAAACTCAAGATGCGGGTTCGATCCCACTCCTAGCGATTTCTTTTTACAGTATTCAAAAGTGATGAAAAATTTTTATATGGATATTTTTTATGCGAGGAACACGATAGTGATATTATTTTTCCATAAAAAGTTAGTAAAAAATATATCAAAAAGAAATCGCTCTGAGCAGGTTCGAACCCGCTCTTTCAGAGCGTCCGTCTGGCGTCCTAACCACTTGACTATAAGCTTTCAAAAATTTTAAATCTGGTGCAGAAACGGACTATATGAACTTTTTATTGTTAAAATTCTAGCATCAATATATGTTTAACAGGAAAATTTTCATAAAAAAGAATTTAAAAATTTATGACTTATAATCTTATAACAGTAACATTTTTTGTATTTCTTGATGATATGTTAGTGGGGAAACTCATATGTATGTATCACAGTGGTTTTCGACGCCTCGCCCGATCGGCGCCGGAGGCTCTCGGCTCTTGAGTTTCGTAGTCAAAGCTGTAACCTTTGTCTCAGTTTTCGTTCTAAAGATCATCTGAAGAATAGCATGCCTCATGCTTTTATTGAATATTAAGTAAATAAACGCACTGCCACCTAAAATTAAACATCATAGGTGCACAAAGTAAGGAGGAACTGTTCTCCCTCCTCCATTTAGTCGTATCGAGGCCAAAATTTAAAAACATGTTGTATTTTGGAGCAAAGCACCAAAATATGATATGTTTTATTTTGAGGTATGATATGATTTTTTCATGAAAATGTCCATTTTTATCAACATTTTTCCAATACGACATATTTTACGATATGATTTTGTTCACAAAAAAGATCGAAAAACATGTTGTATCGCGAGACCCTTGTCTCTCCCTACTTTTGCGCCTATGTTGGTTCTCCTACTACATTAAACATGTAATGTGTGTGTACCCCCCCCCCCCCCTCCATATGGCCTCTCACTTGACCATGAATGTTGAGATTTTTTCTCGGAAGGAAATGTCCGATACTTACCATGACTTGCTTGCCAAAAGAATTGAGCAACAATGATCAAAATTGCTGGTGTTGGGAAAAACTGCATGTACACATAAATCGCTGATGCAACAAAGATTAAAAAGCATATCAAGGCGGCTTGTAGAATTGTCTTAAAAATTTTGGTTTGGTTTTTTTACTTTTTAGTCAATCCTACAATGTTTTCGGCCTTTAGACGATTTGGGGAGGAGATCATCGGACCACTCCCCTTCTAGCTATACCACTTTCCCCCAGCTAAGCTCTTGGTGGGATGGTAAAATTTTCCACCCCTTGGCAACAGCGAAAAAGCAGTTTATCCAATAGATTTTTCTTACCTGGCGTTGAATTGTCGAAACCGATTTGCTATTTACAAACCTTGTCTTAGCAATCAAAACAAAGATAATTGCAATATAAACCGTGCCGAGTGCAACAATTATCGCAATGTTGTTAATCGAAAAGAGGAAATTGGCATAGACTACGTGAGTTTGATGATCGATCGGGAGTCCGAAATAGGGATCCAAGAAGCAAGCATAGAAATTCGAGTTGTATAAGCAAGGGCACGAAAACCACCAATAGTATAAGCCATAACAGATTGGGATCGTCAGCCACGCATAGATGCGCTTGCCGTGGAAGATGGAATCAGACCAGTGGGGCATGGTTAGATCAAGAAGACGATTGAAAGCAAGGAGAAGCGCCGCGGCGCAAGTGCTACACCAGCAGCCTAAAAATTTGGTGTATAATAAATTTCAGGAAGGAAGTTGCTTAGAAAAATACTTTAACGATTTTTGTGAAAAAAAAGTCGTTTTTATTGAAAAATGGATTTTTTTCAAAAATTTTCAAAAGAGAAAACACCTTCCCCCAAATTTTCAATTTCTCCAGGAACTCGGAGGATGGCCCCCCCCCCTCTCTCTTGGCTAATCCACTCATTAAACAAAGATTTACCTAAACCAAGTCCTCCACAAATGTATGTTAATGCTGGATGGGTACAAAATACAGCTCCGACTAAAGAAAGATAACCACTTATTATGGCGTTGACAAAAACTGCCGTAATATCAATAATCCCCAAGTAAAACATGATCTTATAACAAGAGTGTTGAATGAATTCCGGCCTTAGCATGACGATCAAAAAAGCAATGTAAAGTGGCTAAATATATTGAGTTATTGCCTGTTATAAGTAAACAGGGTGGCTAAAAAGCCGTACTTTTACGAACTTTCAAACAATTTTTTGCAAAAAATTTTTTAATTTTTTCCAAAATGACTCTATGGGGGGGGGGGTTGCTATGTGAGAAATCGTTTACGTGCATTGAAATATCTTGAAAATGCTTCCCATGAAATCGCAGATAATTCGAAAAAAACGAAAATTTCTGGTTTTTTCTGCGATTTCATGATCAGGAGCTTTCACGATTTTTCAATGCGCGCAAACGATTTCCCGCCTCCAGAGGTCGAACCCGTCTCATTCAAGATAATTTCCTCGCCACTTGATCCTGTACCATGAATGACCTTTTTCTATTGATGAGAAATGTCATATTGAAAACATTTAGAGCAAGTTAAAATTCTTACTATATAGATAAGTCCCATAACTATATATATAATACCCATTGGAATGTTAACATGACCAAGTGATGTCCATTCTTCATAAGACAAAAAGCTGCAATTGTACATTTTATCATATTTGGCATGATCGATTAGCATCCACTCCATCTCTGAAACAAATCGATTTTTGAAAAAATTGTTTCAGATTTGAGTTCTCCAAGTCGAAAAATCCCCGAGTGCAAAAAATCAGTCGATTTGGAGAACTTTTTGAAAATAAGTAATATGTACTCCAGTGGTAAAAAGTTCAAAAAAAGTGCGATTACAATGATTTTGGTGTTAATCGTCTTTTCTCATCGTCCTCTACAACTTTTGTTTTAGCACTGGGGGGGGGGGGGTATAATTCTGTTGTTCCCGAGATCGCCTGTATAAACAAATAGAAATTACACGTTTAATGTAGTAGGTAAAAGCCTATGAGCCAAGGAGTAGCTGAAAAATTTTCATAATGGTCATTATGATTTTTCACCAAAAATGACCAAAATTTATAAATTTTCACTAAAAATATCCAAAATTTTCCATTTTTTCATCAAAATTTATTATTTTGTCGTCAAAAATCGTCATTTTCTGAGCATTTTCAAACTAAAATGGCGGCAATTTTCATGCTTCAATAAAAAGTTAAGAGCGCAACTTTCTGCTTCAATAAAAGTTAAAGATCTAACTATTTACAAAAACCATTCGACTTTAAGTATCAGAGATCATTTTAACTTTAAATAGCCAGAGATCATTTTACGCTTCAATGGAGAATTATACTTTACTTGCCGCTATAAAACATCAAAAGTGGGTATGCCATGGTGAATTGGACAAGGAAGCCGCCCGTCCGATCTGGCAAGTTAAGCAATGTTGTCAAAAATTTTATCCTAGTGGGATCGAACCTACGGGCCCAACGTTGCTTAACTTGCCAGATCGGGCGAGCGGCTTCCTTATCCACTTCACAATGGTGTACCCTCAGTTGCGTAGGTAGAAAGGTCGGCTAGGGAGATGGGGTACTTGCCCAAAAAGGCAAAAAATATAGGGAGGACCCTTATGTAAGGGGATCTTTTTAAAATTTCAGGGGGGTGGGGAGAGGGGTACCCAATTTTTTTTGTTTTACAGCGGGACATAGAGTATAGTTTTGGCCTTGATTATCTCTCAAAATAGGAGAATCAAATTTTAAATTTCTTATACGCCTGAAAATTGAAGTTAATAACATTGTATTTTTTGAAATTGGGCAAAAGTTTTCGGACCCAATTGGCACTCGAACTCGGACCTCCGACTAACATCCAAATGCACTACCATTGTGCTACTGAGACCTCCAACTGATGCCCATTTTTTGGTGAATACTTGACGATGTATTTTTATTGATACTTAATTAAATTGTAAAAACACAAATTTTGTTCTTCATAGTTAACTGGTAGTATGCTTCACTTTGACTTTAAAAGGCCGAGGGATCGATTTACCGATCAAAATAACTTTTTTGCCTTTATTAAAATCAATTTTTTTCAAATTTTTATGGCATATAACAGCAAAATATACCATGTTACAGGCATCGAGTCTCATCTTCAGTTCGTTCTACTGGCATCATAACCACTTGACTATGGGCTTGAAAAAATTTTGAACATGGCGCTACCGCAACATTATAAGACCACATAAAAAAGTTAGCTTGACTAATATATATGTAGTTCACAGACGGATGTAATTGATACCTCAATAAATCTGTTGTGCACTATAGCACTTTGTCAATTATTCATACACCATAGGCCAAAATTTCAAGATAAGTAAATATCGAATGTCTCATTCCCCACTTCATTTTTACAAAGTTCCATAGATGCTATACATCCTAGGCACCCATTTTCGAACCTTTATATTACGTCAAGTCTATAGAAATTTTTATGAGCACATGCCGAAGATAAGTGATGTCAACCTGGAACGTGTGTTTATGGCCCTGCCCAGAAAGTTTGATTGGGTATGCGAGTGTCACAAACACGATCTTCCTCCATTTACCGGCGAGATTCACGGGATGAACCAGGCACTCAATAGTAAGAATATAAAGCAGAGGATATTTTGGTGGGCGGTGGTGCTGATATGTATTACTGGAGGGACTTCTATGGTGGTAATGGTTATTTTAGAGTATATTCAAGGGCCTACAGCTACATCGACTACTATCAGATTGGTAGGTGAAATTATGCAAATTTTACAAAAATTATTACCAGAAAGTTTTGCATCAAAAGAATTTAAGCCTCTGTGGTGTAGTGGATAGGAAGGCCGGGTACCCCGCCAACAGGGCTTAGACTTAAATTTAGGAAGGCTAGGCTTACAATAAGCTTTGGATAGGCTTAGACTAGACTTAGGCTTATTTTTAGGCATAGGATTTGTCTTAGGCTTGTTAGTCTTAGTCTTATACTTATTCTTGGCTTAGGCTTAATCTTAGGCTTAGGTTTAGACAGGCTTACGATAGGCTTAGACTAAGTTTAGAACTAGGCTGGGCTTCGGCTTAGACTTAGATTTAGGCTTAGGCCTAGACTTACTATATGCTTAGGATGAGCGTATGATTAGGCTTAAGATTAGACTTGTGCTTAGGTTTAAGCTTATCTTTAGGCTTAAGCTTATCATTAGACTTAGGCTTACGCATAGGCTTACACTTAGGCTTACTCTTTGCTTTTGCCTAGTCTATTTTAGTTTATTCTCATCTTAATTTTTTACGGGAATCGATTTTTTTTTCAAGGAGAAAATTAATTTTCGTAAAAATATTCGATTCCCAGTGAGGTCAAAAGCTTTCCATTTTTAGAATTTTTATTTTATAAACATTTTTTATCAATTCTAGGTCAACAGTCTCGAGCTCCCCGGCATAATCATCTGTCCAAAAACTCCAGATTCTTTCAATTTCACCTTACTTTACAAGGATGTCCAACACATGCTTCCCAACATATCAACTACCCAAGCAACTGATCTAATCGTATTTTGGATAGCTGGAAGTGGCCTCGAAAATATGAATGATCTACCGACCTGGAATGATACTTATTTGGAGTATCTTCAAGGTCTCTATAAGATATGGTCGAAAGGATATGATCATCAAGGGTTTTTTGATAGGATACAAGTAAGGGCAAAGAAAATAATATGGTATCTGATCATTCAATAAGACAGGAACACGGAGCACCAAAAAACGACAATCGACTTCTCGCCAAGCGCTTCAAAATAAGTACCATATTATGGGGGTTTTACAAGTTTTATCCATGGCCGAGTGGCTTTTTAGAGTGATAGATTTGTAGGCTCGGGTTCGAATCCTACTTCGAATTTAAAGTTATCCAAATTCCATAGAATTTCCTTAAAGAAGGATGAGAACTGATTGACTATTGTTACAATTATGCTACTTTTATATGAGATGACTTGTGAAGGGTTTGTGACCAGAAGTGGGGTGATAATTTGGGTGAGAGACTTTTGCTCACCGACATTTGCACACCTGGTACGCCAGAGGTCGCGAGCCCGAGTCCTGAAGATTTTGCCATCTTTTGTTTGGGGGATTGGTCTTTTGCAAAATTTTTGTATTTTGTTACCATATAACCAACGTTTAGACCAGATATGGCTATAAATGTCAAGATTTGTTCGCCCAATGTGTAGTGGGAGGTACGACCCAAGATTGTTGCAATGTCTTGTTCAAAAGACAAGTGGTTCCCCGAAGAGGCATATGCTATCAAACTAAAAGAAATGTCAACCAGGCATGTTTAGCTTAGATCTTTAAAATTAAATTCCAAAAGGTTCATTCTGAAACAGTTTGAATATTGAAAAATGTTGATTGAAACATCATACTCGCCTAAAATCAACAAGAAAAGTTTTGTCGCTGCGGCTGGAACTACTACAAGATCGAAATTAATTACGACTTATTCAGTGACTGCTATGGTGTAGTGGTCCGGTGCGCTGCCAAGGAGTTCGGCATCACTTTGCTTCGGTTTTCCTTGCGTTCAAAAAATTTTGACTTGCAGGAACACTTTAACCCCAAAGAGGAAGTAGTGATTGATCGGGGACCACAACATTGTCGAACATGGACTTATGAAATGTTCTAAAAACTTGAACAATCTAATAAACCTAATATTTAGCCTTAAACTTTTAGACAGAAGCTGATGATATCGGTCGTCTTGTAATCAACCTAAAAGCTCCATCAAGTCTCACCTCACCTGAGTCTAATTATACTCAAGTAAATATTTTAAAACCATGAATCAGGGTCAATTTTCATTTTAGGCCCAAATGATCGTTTATGTAACAGATAACTTTGAATATGTTACAGACTTCCCTAGATATTATTTATACCCTTTTCAATACAATCGGATGCATTTTACAGCTCGGTATATTGATTTGTTACCATCGAAGGATTGTACAACCAAGGTATGAATAGAAAAGGGATAAAACGAAGATCATTGTCACTGGAAACGGTCTCTGATAGCTGGGAGGGGTCCCTATAATATGAAAAACCTATATTATTATAAAACCTTTATCCTTGATAACATTAGCACAATTAACCTCGGATGCCCGAGGGACAGCGTGGGTTGTTTCAGGGTCCGCACTAGCAGTCGTAAAACGCATTTCACGACGATTTCCGGACACTAGTCGTCCAGAAATTATAGTATTTCCAGACGCTAGCCGTCTGGAAGTGCGAATTTCCGGACGCGAGCCATCCGGAAATCATTCGAAAATTATGAAAAGGCACTGTTTTCGAACACTAGCGCATTTCGGAACGGCTAGTGCCCGGAAATACGATTTTCGTACTGCTAGCGCGCACTCTTATATACCCTAACCTCTATGTGACATACGTGACACATCTGATACCTCAACGTGACAGGTGTGACACATCGGACATCTCGGTGTGTCACATGTGACAGATGTCACATTTGTCACCTAATAGATATTTTCAACTCTCTTTGATTTTTGTATTATTTTGCTTTTGTATGTACTGGGCAAAATTCGGCAAAACCTATAAAAGGCGCCAGTTTATGCCTATTTTTCAGTGCTAATAAACGATAAACTATTGGCTCTCGAACCTCGACAGGAAGTTTCGACAAGTACTGAGAGGCTTTGGGACACAAAAACGAGCCTAATTGAGCTCTCTGGGAGTAATTCCTGGTCTAATGTTCCAAATTTTAGACAAATTTTTTTTAATTTAGTTTTTTGGAAAAGACACCGAATGTTTTGTCAAAAATTGGCTATTTTTGAACATTATTTTACCGTATAATTGTACTGTGCCATATTTGAATCCACCATATTTGAAAAGGATCAAGGAGATACCCGCTGGGACGCCTATATGTGAGCCGATTGTGATCGCCAAAGATTATTATGATAAAATACAGTTGGTGCACTCGGGGACATTTGGATATACTAGCAATGATGTAGGTTTTAGCTCGTATACGCCTAGAAAACCCTTAATCGGTTTTTCCGGCAAATTTTCGAATTTTAGTTCATTTTCGCTTCAATACACACATACCCTTTTTCCTGAATCGGGGTCAAGGAAGCACAAACTATTCTCCGCCTAGAAAAAAGCCCCATAGACAGTCAAAGTTCCGGTGAAATTTTGAATTTTCGCTTCAATACACACATTTCCCCCTGGATCAGGGTCAGGGAAGCGTTGTTCTGTTTCATTTTTTTATCAGCATCTGTTTTAGTGCATACCCGGCTGCAGCCGTTGGGACTACAGCACAACTTTGCAACAAGGCGATGCCCTTTCTCCCTTCGATGGATATACTTTCAATCTAGAGATTTCTTATTATGATCTTCAAGTATACACTTCCTTTTTGTAAATTCAAAATCCAATGTTCCGTTTTAGTACGAGTATCTACAAGAAGTTATGACATCTACAATCCCTGGCCTAATGTCCCAAATTGGCGGTCAATTTGGCTTCTTTTTAGGCTTGTCCATCATCACGACGATTCAAGTGACCATCTTTTTAGCAAGAACGGCAGCAAAAAGAATTCATAATTTTTTCCAAAATCGAAAAATAAAAGAATATCCAATCTCGGATAGTGTTGCGGAGAGCGATCATAGAAAGTTGGAGGATTAAATAAAGTTTATTTAAATATATTTTATAAACAAAATTTATCAGTTTCAAGGCTCAAGCTTCAAGCGGGGTTTCTATCAATCACAGGCCCAACCTTGCACCAACTTAAAACACATCTGTTAATTGACCAATAGTATTAACATCCCTTACTGTGTATGGAGGTGGTGGTCCGACTAAAAAATTTTTCAGATTTTAATAACTTTTCGTTAGCATACATGGGTAAGGGGCACTAATGGCCACACAGCAGACATGCAGACAAGCTTTTCTGCAGATGGGGTCACCACAGCGTTGCAAATTGGGTTTCGGTTGAAGGGGGAAGTCCCAAAAAAATTACTTCGGTTAGGTTAGATCCTTCTGGAAGGATTCTAGTTTTTTCTCAATCCTTTATTTATTCTATTTTTTATTTTTATTAGCTCCTCAATTGAGCTAACCGGGTCACTACATAGGTCATCCATGAGAATTATCTTTTTGTAGTCTATGCTTAACTCGGATTTGAAAAAAAATGTTCTACACGTTGTTTGTCAGCATTGGATTCATTGTTTTGAAAAAATCCTATCGAAGTTCGTTTTCTGGACGGATATATACTTGGAAAAATCCCCATGAGAAAAATTCTCAGAGGAAATCCTCATCATTGAGCAAAAGACTTTACTTTGAATCGGTTTCCGACTTTGAATATAAATAACAATCCACGATACCACAAAATATAATACCAAGCCAACGTGGATTTTACAAACCGGTTCAATGCTTCTTGACAAGTAACTTCTTGATAAATAAGGTGAATGTATAAGCAGTATAGCAAGGACATAGATCACGAGTCGAACCAGCTAATAAGGAGAAAATAATAAGTGTGACCCAGAGTTCTCGGGTAATTGTCAGTTGGTGACATAAAATCTCTACCAAGGCTTAGGATAGGCTTAGGCCTAGGCTTAGGCTTAGGCTTAGGCTTAGACTTAGGCTTAGACCTAGGCTTAGGCTTAGGCCTAGGCTTAGGCCTAGGCTTAGGCCTAGGCCTAGGCTTAGTCCTAGGCTTAGGCTTAGACTTAGGCCTAGACTTACAAGGGAACCCTAAGATCTGCCCGATTCAAATTTTTCTCAAACCAAGTGCAAACGGTTTAAAAAAATATAAATATGCAGAGAATAACAATTTTTCATCCCCATAGGTCTTCTTCGAGGAAATATGGGGGTAAAAAAAATTAAATTTTATGGAATTTGTGCAAAAACAAAATCACAGGGCGGGACCCGAACCCGGGTCCTCTAACATTTAGAGTTAGCATAATTACCACTACACCATGATGCCTATGTTGTAAAAGCAACATTTTTGAATGACATTCTAGATATTTTTTAAAATTTATATTTTTTTATGCAAATATTAAGTCCTTTCAAATACATATTAATAAAATTCCATAAAATGTAAAAATATTTGAAAGTACTTAATATTTGCATAAAAAAATAA
>JAQGBS010004005.1:0-10797 GCA_034698545.1 Acrobeloides obliquus
TCTTGGATTTGGCAGTGAATTTGGCGATCTTCGTCTTCATAATCTCTGCATTTTTCACTAAAAACATGCTAATAATACGTTGTTTTTTGTTGTTAAATTGTAGAATGTACTGAGGGGTTTTTAATCTGTTGTTCCTCCAGAAAAACAATCTTTTATTGACTACAAATATTTATTTTGCTGGCTTATTTTCTATTCAAATTTTTGCATCTCGAATGTGTTGGTGGGAAAATCCTTATGGTTTAATGAAATATATCCATAATGGGATTTTTGATTTTCTTTTTTTAGGCTATTACGTCAATGAAGAATATGCACGAAGATCAAGAATGTCAAATATGTTATTTTTTAAATAAATCTTTAATCCCCATCGACGGAAACACCTAAAAAATGCTAACACCAGGCACGTAGCGAATGAGGAAATCCGGATAATTGTCCCCTGGTGGGTATTGGAAAAAATGAAAAGTGCAAAGTTGAAAAAAATGTACTAAAAAAGTGCATTTTTTGTTCAACTTTGCACTTTTCATTTTGTGCAATACCCCCTAGGGTCTATTGTTGTACTTGATTAGTGACAAGTGATAAGCGACAAGTTACACAAATAAAGGGAAAAGTCGACAAGTTGGCGCATGAAAAGTGATTAGTGACAAGTTCACTAAAACCGACAACTACTCAAACATGATTTTGACAGGTAATAAGTCAACAGTGACTAACCTCTTTTACTTACAGTAGCGGCAAAAAACCTTTGTACCTGAAGAAAAAAAAATCATTTTTACATATTTTCTTTATAAATTTTGATTGAATTTGATCAATTTTGACTTATAATATTTTTTATAGATAAAAAATGCCAGGAAAATATAAATTAGAAAAAATTCGAAAGCTAATTGTCGAAGCAAAGATAAAAGGAGAATTAGGAAAAGACATTGCAGCTCGATTCCATGTGCACGAGCAAACTGTAAAAACATTTGGAAACGCTGGAAAGAATCTCAAACGATGAAGCACAAAAAGATCGCTGGAAGGCCAAGAAAAACCACTCCAAGACAATGCCGACTTCTTGTAAGATTGGTCAAAAAGGACCCGTTTATGACAGCCGTTGAAGTAATGAAGTACACTAATGACAACCTCGGTGTGGACATCAAGATCCGAACGGCCTGGAATATCTTAATACACGCGGGATTGAGAGTTTGAGAGGAAGATCATGACAAAAGAAGTGTACCGCAAACTGTTGAAGAAGAACCTGCCGCCGTTCTAAACGAAATTGGGCTTTATTCAACTAGTTCCAGCAAGACAATGACCCGAAGCACACTTCGAAGCTAATGAAGCGATGATTCCGGCATCCAAGAGTCAGCGTTCCGGTGATGAAGTGGCCGAGCCAAAGCCCTGATCTCAACCCCATCGAGCACATGTGGGAGATCTTGAAGCGCCGGGTCGCCGGAAGGAAGTTTAGCAACAAAAACGAGCTTTTTTTGCGCATTCCAAGAAGAATGGCACCGTATTCCGGTGGATACCCTAAGAGGCCTTGTGGAGTCGATGCCGCGTCGTATGAAGGCCGTTATCAAGGCGAAGGGATATCCAACCAAATATTAGGCTATTTTCTTGTGTTTTTGTTGTGTTTCTGTTGTTTATTTGCGTGGTGTAGTTGTTAGCACGTCAAACTATGGAGTAGGATAATCGGAGTTCGATCCCGGCTAGAGACACATTTTTAAAAATTTTCTTGGCTCGTTTTTTCACTAATCACTTTTCATGTGCCAACTTGTTGACTTTTCCTTTTATTTGTGTAACTTGTCGTTTGTCACTAATCACTTATCAAGTACAACAATAGACCCCTTTCGTCGAAAAATTAAAAATTTTTTCTAATGATCAACCTTTATGTTTTTTGCAAATAACGCTTGTATCATTCGAATCAGGGTTGGGATTTCCCCAGATTTACCCGGGAGAATTCTGGCGAAATCTGTTTCCCCCGGAATTACTTAGTTTTAAAATTTTCCCTCCCTCAATCTTGCCTCGGTGTTGCAGTGGCAAAGCAGAGGCTTCGTGGCCACAAAGGAAACTAAAAAACTCTCCTCCCCCCACACACACTACCCATGTATGATGCTAAGAAAAAGGACCATCCGACAACTTATAAAACCTACATGATCTCTCTCTTGACCTTTTCATCATTAATGCTGATGTCCTGCAGAGTCATCTTCACGAATAGAACTAGAACTGTGAGAAAATAATATAATATTTGGATTCTATTAGCGAACATCGCGCTCACATTGATCTAATCATCGAAGTAGCTAAGGCTTTAGTCTAATAAAAGGAATTTAAAGAATTAATTTCCGTGATGAATACGTTATATATAAGGTGCCTCGTACCTATAGATAAAAGTAATCTAAGTAATCTCTAAATCGGAAGTGCAGGATTAGCTTAAAGAATGTATGCAATGGTCAAAAGTCTTCGCTATACAAGTTTACATTTGCCAGATAATTCGCTCTTAATTTCCTCCAACACAAGGCAACGCCCTAGACAGATACAAAAAACGTGGGATTATGGAAGGAAACTAGTGGGAGAAGACGAATATAAAGATATTGTTTTTAAGAGTGCGTGGCCTATAAGAGAGGTAGAGAGAAACCAATTGTTGCATCGTTAATTAACAATTTGCATCCATTCAAATAGAAATTTTTTTGTTGAAGTTACAAGGAGTCTATAGATCCAATTAAGGACCACTGAGAACTTTGAACGAACTTTAAGGATCTATTTTTAAAAGAAAGTGGAATTTCTACTGGTCATTTTTTGTTTTTACAGTATCCATTGAAAGTTTAAATGGGGAGGTGACATTTATGGACTAATCAAAAAAAATTTTCTAAAAAGATCAGGTAAAATCACGCGAGGGGTAAAAAATAGGAGTAAAATCACGCGAGAAATCGATTGCGCGCATCGCCGAAGCGTGAAAATGCTTCCCTGACCCTGATTCAGGGAGAAATTGTGTTTGTGAAGTGAAAAATGACAATTTTGAATTTATTACAAGCTCTTCGTTGTAATACACAAACTTTTTTGAATTGTTTGCGGAAAAATCAATTTTTGCATCAATTTTTTAAATTTTCATAAAATGAACATTGTAGCAATTTGTATAGCTAAATGAGACGAACAAAATGACACCAAAATTATCCAATTTGAACATTGTTTTGGGTTATTGAAACGAAAATTTTGATTCATGTTTTCGTTTCAATAACCCAAAACAGTATTCAAATTGAATCATTTTGATGTCAATTTATTCGTCTCATAGAGCTATAAAAAATGACTAAGGTTTTTATAATATTTGGCACATTGTTTTAATAAACAGACTTTTATTGACCCAAGCAACGAACACGATTGGGGGCAATCTTTTTCGTTTCAATACACAATCACAACTCTCATTTTGGGAATTTTGGAGTTCGGATTATTATCACGCCGAGACGTGAAAATATAGGTAATATGAAATTGGGTAAAAGTTTTCGAATCCGACCGAGACCTAGACCTCCTAACTACCGTCCAAGTGCACTAAAGTCTGTTTCAACCCACAATTCGATCACTAATTCCCCGACCTTTGTAAAGAGTGATTCCATCCAATCTGGCAAGTTAAGCAACTTGGGTCCGCAGGTTCGATCCCACTATGAGCCAATTCTTTTTGTAGTGTCCAAAAACGGGTAAAAATTTTTTGCTTAACGTAATTTTATGCAGAGAATCGATTGATGCCTATCGTCCTAGTGCACTACCATTGTGCTACCGAGACCTACAAATGATGCCCGTTAATTGGTAAATACTTGGCGGAGTTGTAGATCTCGGTAGCACAATGGTGTGCACTTGGACGGTAGCCAAAAGGTCCGGGTTCGAATTCGAAACCTTTTGCCCAGTTTCATATTACCTGTATTTCCACGTTTCGGCGTGGTAATAATCCGAGCTCCAAAATTCCCAAAAATGAGAGTTGTGATTGTGTATTGAAGCAAAAGGAATTGCCCCCAATCCAGAGCTGTGCAGAAAGACAATTTTGTCACAAACAATTTTAAATAATAAAACAATTTTTGTTTGTCAAACAATTTTATCTTTACATTTTAAACAAAAATTGTCTTTCAGACAATTTCTGACAAATAATTTTGTCTCTGAGACAATTTGAGACAATTCTCAGCAAACAATTTTGTCTTCGAGACAATTCTTAGAAAACAATTGTCTCGAAGACAAAATTGTTTGTCGAGAATTGTCTAGAAGACAAAATTGTTTGGAGGCTGTTAAACAAAATTGTCTTAAATTGTCTTTTTGCACAGCTCTGCCCCAATCTTGTTCGTTGCTTGGGTCAATAAAAGTCTGTTTATTGAAACGATTTGTCAAATATTATAAAAAACAACCTCAATTTTTAGCTATTTTTTACAAAAAATCGAAAAGCTATAACTGTTGAAAAATTGGTTTAAAAAAATTGTATAATACTTATATAAATTTTAAAATAAAAAATTTTGTCCAAAATGGCTCCGTGGTAGTGATCCTGCTATTGGGACAAAAGGTTGCGGGTTGGATTCCCATTGGTGAAGAATTAATTTTGCCTTGAAAAAAATATTATGTTCAAAATTCTATAACTCGAAAATTTTAAATAATTTTTTGTAGGTAAGTAAAATCGATGATGCTCTTTTAGAATATGAAAAATTTCTATCATGATCAAATTTGTCAAGGAAACCTTAGAAGTTAAATTTCTCATAGAAGAAAAACTCAAAACATATTGATCAAAAAAGAGAAAATATGCTATTTGGACTCTATTTTCATTTAAAAAAACCGCAACCCGAGAGCTTTTTCCTAGCCCGAGATATGATCATAAGACTAGATGGAAATACCTATTTTAATATACTGTAGTTTTGCAAGAATGTTCGAGAAAATGTTTTAAAAATCTGCTAACCAAAATAGACAGAGAAACATCATTTTTAAGCTTAATCCATGCACAGAACTTTATTTAAAGCTTGAGCTTTCTAATAGCTCAAAGAATACCAGACAATTAATTATCATATATCCATCACGGGTTTTATATTATTATATTAATTGAGTGTGTTATGAATTAAGAGAGGTGAAATAATCAACAGATTTTTGTTAGTTATATAAATGCCATAAATAGGAGAAAAGACAAGTCCAATGTTTAGAGGTGGGAAAAATTCGAATTGTTTACGGAATTAACACGCAAGAAGCCGTACCAGAACAAAAAAATTGTCTCAAAAACGTCATTTTACGCATAAAATACCAATTTGAATACAAAGTGGCGCACAAAAAACCGGACACTTATCATTCAAAATGACCTCGTTAAAAGTCCCACTAAGCCTAGGCTTAAGGTTTAGGCTTAAGGCTTAAGCTTAGGCTTAAGACTTAGACTTAAGACTTAGGCTTAAGGCTTAGGCTTGAGGCTTAAGGCTTAGGCTTAGGCTTAAGGCTTAAGCTTAGGCTTAAGGCTTTAGGAAAGGTTTTCACTTAAAATTAACGCCAAATTTGTGTTCTTCGCATAGGAAATAGGATATATATGTGATTTTTATCAAGAAAATTAAAATTTAAAAAATTCGTGGTAGTGACTGGGGTTCGAACCAGAGGTTATAAAATCAATTTTTCCATATATCATGGTCAAGAAAGCATTTTCAAGCGTCGGGAATGCACGCAATCGATGTTCCACATAAATTAGCCCCAGTAAGTCATTTTCAGGCAGAAAATCTAAAAATTTTCGCTTTTCGCTTCAATACACACTCCGATTCCCTGATTCAGGGTCAAAAAAGTATTTTCAAGCTTCGGGAATGCACGCAATCGATTTTACGCATAAAATTAGCTCTAATAGGGTCATTTTTGAAAAACAAATTTTTGGGTAAAAAAATGAAAAAATCGCCCAGATTCCGGTTTTTTTATATACCCTGTAAAGACTGACTAAAGATTGGGCATAAAGCCAAATAAAAGAAAAGAAATAATAGACAACTACAATCCATAGTATTGCTTAAAGGAATTCGCATAAAAAATGCATACAAATTTTCATGCTTATGGATTCTTCTATCCTATAGAAAAATGAGACCTATTATCCCAAGTTTCCTAGTACATCCCGAGATGTCATAAAGTTCATTCCAAATACCGAAAAACGAATTAATGCTTTCCATAAATAAAGGCTTTGCGTGATTGAAAACATTATATAAGGAGGCGGAGAAGTTCTGGCAAAGGATGTTTAAAGCCCTGACATGGGATGCAAACGTGCAAAAAGTGGCACATTAACTTTCGCCACGAATCTCGCCACGCTAACTTTCGCCATGATAACTTTCACCACGTAACTTTCGTCACTAATCTCGCCACGCTAACTTTAAAGGGATCACTTCTCGCAAAAAATTCACGTTCAGTGCGACGCTTCAACTATACTAGTTCCGAACTTTTTGCACTTTATTTCAGTAGTACCGAACGCCTATTGGCGCTGAAAGCGCGAACGTGCATGGCATCCCTGCGTGGTCGTGCATAAATTATAAATGTCATCATTGAATTTTTTTGACTACAACAGGGTTTTCTCCATGGCCGAAAACCCTGTTGTAGTGAGTTTTTTCGTCGAAAAGACCAAAAAACGGTACTTTGTTTTTTCCCTCATAATCCTTAAGGAAAAGGGATATCTCCTGTAAAAAATTAATCGTAGGGGTTGGACCCATGATCGACCCCTCATTTTGCTCCTCTCATCACCCTCGACATCGTGGTATAGGTTGGTAACGATTTGGGGTTCACCATAAAAAATCGCCTGTACACGTGAACACAAGCGCTTTATATATAAGGATTTCGTACCAACTTATGTCAAAACTTTTTGCATCCTATGTCTGGACTTCATATGCATTCTTTGCCAGGACTTCTCCGCCCCCTGTAGTCTTTTGTTATTAAGGCTGAAACAAATTAATTAGATGTTTTTAATTTTGCAGCCTGATTTGTATTCAACAAAAATGTTTGTCAAAAATAAATTCTATAGCAACAAAAATGAGTGCGCCTTGAACAATGGAATTTTCTTTGCAAATTTTTATTTTGCTCTAGGACAAAAATAGATTAAAAAATTTCTTAAATGGTATATTGACCGACCGTATTCGGGTGTAAGGCCAAGTCCTTATTGACCATACTCGGAGCGAGGCGGAGTAAGCAATTTGGAAAAAAGAGGGGGCGCGCTCAATCCCCTTGTTCTTTGGATAAAGCCAAAGAATCAGAAAACACATTTTGTTGATGTAAATATTTATTCGATACAAACCAAGTCCGCTTAAAATGATTTCATCGACCAAAAGAACAAAAAGCATCAATGGCTACGTTTAAATTTGAAACTTTGGATCAAGTATGGATTAGGGGGATCAAAGATCCCCCTAATAATCTATACTTGAAAGTTCGATCTTTGACCATCTACGCGGTCAAAGATCGAACCTTTCAACACTTGAATTTTTTCACGAAAATAACCCCATAGGAGTTTTTCCATGCAGAGAGCACGAATCTGAGCGAATTTTGGCTTGAAAATGTATAGAAACTCGACAAAATTGCATTTTTATTCAAAGTTAGCTAAAGCTGAAAAAGAACTGGAATCGCCGAGGGCGTTATAAAAAAAGGGGAGTCCAACTTATGGCTGGGTAGAAAAATGACATATCTGGGATAATTTTATACAAGAAATCGATTGCGCCAATTCCCGAAGAATGAAAACACTTGTTTAACCCTGATTCAGGGAAATTAGGTCTGTATATTGAAGCGAAAATCGAATTTTATTGACTTTTTAGCTTGAAATCACTTTTATGTAGTTAATTTTATGCGGGAAATCGATCGCGCGATTTGCCGAAGCGTGAAAACGCTTGCTTGACCCTGATTCAAGTAAACGAAGTCTGTATATTTCGCTTCGATATACAGATTCCATTTCCATGAATCAGGGTAAAGGAAGCGTTTTCACGCTTTAGGAATAGGCGCAATCGATTTCTCGCATGAAATACCCTTTATAGGTGATTTTTGAAAAAAAATTTTGAAAATTTTTCGCCAAAAAATACAAAAGTACGGTTTTTTTGGCTCACCCTGTAATCAAAAATCGCAAAAATTTTCAAAATGAAAGATTCATCAAAAATTGAAAAATTCGTCAAAAATCGAAAAATTTATCCAAAATTGAAAAATTCGATAAAGTTTTAAAAATTCGTCAAAAATCAAAAAATCAATCCAAATTCTTAAAAAATTGAAGACCCCCCTTTTCATGTATGCCATTGAATATGGTTGAAAAATTGTAAATATTTTTTGAACAATCTTTCTGATACTATATGATTAAAAAGTACTAATTTTCCCCTTATAAAATTATAAAAATTCCCAAACTGAAATAGCTCAATACACACAACTGCATGAAATGGATTTAACGAAGAAGAAACGGATAACAACCACATCTTTGGTCGTCCAAATCTCTGAATCTCTGGTCGTAAATTAAGTCGAGTTTATTTAACGAACGAGTAATTCGGAGAAAATCATCTTTTTGACCTGAGAAATATTAACAAAAAGTTCTTGCGGCTGACAACTACCGTTTTACAAGCATAGATAAAATAAAAGAAATTTTGTAAAATAGCTTTTAAAGGAGATGAAATTTTATTTGTTTTTATGCCGACTTATATCTATACATTTTCGGATTTTTATGAGAAAACCATCTACAGTCCCTGAAACATGGACAAGGAAGCGCTTTCAAGGTTCGAGAGTGTGCGCAATTGATTCCTCGCCTAGAAAAACCTAAGAATCGACGGTTTTCTCATAAAAATTCGAAAATATTTGATTTTCGATTCAATACATCCAACCCATTCCCTGAATCAAGGTCAAGGAAGCGTTTTCATGCTTCGGGAATGCGCGGAATCGATTTCTTGCATAAAATTACCTCTAGATATGTCATTTTGCAACAACAAAAAATTTGGAAAAATTTTTCCTCGGAGATTAAGCCGTCAAAAATACCCCCCTTTAAACTAACAAAAGCTTTAAAAAAATATTAAAAAACGTTCCCCGAATTGAGCCGATTAGCGCTTTTTTGAAGACTATAATTTCCTCTTCACAAGAAACCTTATTATGGCATATTAATAGAAAGACGAGACTAAAGTTTGCAAACAAAGATTGTCCAGTGGAAAAGGGTGGAAAAGAAATTGTTATTATCAATGTACAGGGTGAACCAGATTAGAGTAGGGGAAACTGATAAAAATCGCTCGATTTCGGTTTTTTTATCGGTTTTCGAACCCTTCGGTCGGTTTTTTATTTTTTGGTTTTGGTCAAAATTTTCGCGATTTTTTTAAAATTTGTCGTTTTTAAGCTGAAAATGTTGAGAAAAAGGCATTTTTTGATGAATACTTTGCACTTTATTTTTTCGGTTTTGCTGGTACTAGTTCAGATTAGCGACCTAAAATGGATAGGGTTCAAAATCCGGAAAACTTTTTTATTTATTTTTTTTAAATGATCCCTACAGGGTTTTCCTATGTGGCGAATTGAATGCGCGCATTCCCGATGCGTAAAAATGCTTCCTTGACCTTGATTCAGGGTCGGTGTATTGAAGCGAAAATCAAAACTTTTAGTGTTTTATGTAAACAAATGGACGTTTCTGAGGAGAAGGGTATTTTTATAAGATAAATAGATTTCGAATATCAAAAAATTGCTTGTGTTGAAGTTCAACGGCAATTAGATTTGTAAATGATTTCCTTTTATTTTCGAATGCATCCCTGCGTGGTCGTATAGCGGGAAACAATTATGCGAATTTTAAACAACATTCAATCTGGATGAAAAGTTGAAAACCCCCAGAAACGTCCATTTTTTTCACATAAAAACTACAAATTTTGATTTTCGCTTTAATACATCGACCCTGAGTCAAAATCAAGAAAGCATTTTCACGCATCGGGAATGCGTGCATTCAATTCGCCGCATAGAAAAACCCCTATAGGGGTCATTTTTAGAAAAATATATTAAAAAATTTTTTCCGGATTTTGAACCCTGGGTCGCTAATCCGAACTAGTAGTGCTTAACTTTATACCATAATGTTTAACTTTATACGACATTGAATCAACTAACCTTTTCCTTTCCTGATAATTTGGAGTATCGATTCAGAACAATCATCATCAGCACATGTTTCCACCGGATCAACACTATGTTTTATTCGACGATGGACCGAATGGAACACACGCCGAGCCTGTTGATCTTCGCCTCGAGCTTTTACTTTTACTTTGATTATTTGCTTGTAAAAGGTCTAAAAGATTTTGCATTGAATAGGCTTGTTCTTATAGCTGAATATACAGAGTGGGCCAAAAAAAACTTTTTTGGAACCGGAAATTTTTTTAAATGAGCCCTCTAGGGGTAATTTTATGCAGGGAATCGATTACGCGCATTCCCGATCCTAGAAAACATTTTCCTGATTCAGGGAAAAGTGGTTTTGAAGCGAAAATGGTTATTTGTGTTTTTCGCATTTTTTTATCTGGAAATCACTCTTCTATGGGTAATTTTAGGCGAGAAATTGACTGCACACGTTTTCGAAGCATAAAAACGATTCCCTGATACAGAAAATGACAGTTTTCACTTTTTCTTTAAAAATAATTTTGGTGCTAGTCGACAATAGGTATCCAATAAAACTTTATGTATCCAATGAAACCTTATGTATCCAGGCTTAGGCCTAAGCCTGGATACATAAAGTTTCATTGGATACATAAAGTTTTATTGGATACCTATTGTCGACTATCACCCCAATTTTTCTCTGAATCAGGGTCAGGGAAGCGTTTTCACGCTCCGGGAATGCGCGCAATCGATTCTCCCCGCATTTTTTCACACAATTACATGGTTTGAAAA
>JAQGBS010004006.1:0-10796 GCA_034698545.1 Acrobeloides obliquus
CGATGAAGTGGACGAGCCATTCCTTGTGACATGCTGTGCCCAAAAGCGTTATTATGTGGCAACTGAGCAGAAAATTGGGATGTAATCATCGAGTTGAAGTGGCGGCAATTTGCTCGATTCGAATTTTGACGAACTAAAATTATGCATAAGACAAAAGTATGTGAATGAAGAATAATCTGGTCCGAGTCAGTGCCGTAATCAGCGTCGTAATTATAGGAGGAACTTGGGGAGCCTTCCCCCCAAACCTGGAAAAATTTTCCCCTTGATCTCCCAAGGGGAAAATTTTGTTTTAGTCCAAAAGTTTTTTCGATCAAAAACTGATCAAAATTGGCAATTTTCTGAGCATTTTCAGCTTAAAAACAAGCATTTTTCACTCAACTTTTTCGCCTGCGGAACTGTTTTTTTATTAAAAAAGGTCGAAAAAAATTTCCCAAAAAACTCCCCTCCTAAAATTACGGAGGGTCTGAAAGTGGCGTACCCGGGCCTGCCTCCCCCCGAAATTCGAAACATTTTTCCTAATAGCCTCCCTCCAAAGGGCACTTCGGGAATTTTCCGCAGTTCTCGGAGCTTAGTGTAGATATTCTCCATTCCATACTTCGTCCAAGAAAAAAACGTCGGTCGCAGCCAAATTGTCACCTTTTGTAGTTCTTATTTTGATTTGGGAATCAGAGTCAGGTCGAAGCGGCACGTCCAGGACGAAGGTTTTGTGTGCAATCATTTCATCTGGCAGGAGAGTCGCAGCTATTCCAGTCGTGGCCATGTTGCGTAATTGCATTCTTCGCAATCGCAGTAGAGCGTTCGAAACATGTACGACTTGCCGATACCTCCAGGGTCGTCGTTGAAGAAGCTCCAAATTTTCCAAAAAACATAGGGGAACCAAGGTAAAATTTGAAAATTTTCAGAGTAGGACCCCGCCTCCCCATAAAAATTTCTGCTACGTCACTGATCCACAGTAACAGATGTTAACAAAATATTGACCGACGTTTTTCTCCGATCTAACCTCAATACACCAAAAACATACAGACTGGCACAAAACCAAAAGTACGTTGAGCTGGTCGAAAGAGTGAAAAAACACGCGAGTTGCTGCCAACGTTGTACGAAAATCGAGAACCATTCGTTTGATATGCCGTCTGTGCACATTCCGATCGAAGATGTTGATAATTTGTTCCTCCCAGTTGTTGATGACTATAAGCAAAAGCATTCCTTGGCGAAAAGTTACGCATAAATTCTTCCACTGACATCTTTATTGGCAGCTTAAAAAGAGGTTTAGGCAAAAAAAATGAAGCACACCTTAGGTTCTTCCAATTTGCGATATCGAATATTTTCTAAAACAGCCATTTGACCCGGCGATAATGGTCTACAATAGGGCAACGGTTGCACAAAGTGCGGAATCGAAACATTCTGTGGTCGGTTTTTAACCAAAGTGGGCTTGTTAGCATTTCGCTTTTTGGCATCTTCTAAACCAGCACGTTTCCAAAGAATACGAATCATTTCATTCGGCGAGAAGAGGCCTTTATCGCTAAAAAATTCAATTTTTTAAAGAGCTGATAAAATTAAGTCAATAAAAAACATATAAAAATTTTGTAAAGAGAATAGTTGTTTAGTTCCTCTAACAATTCAATGATACAGGGTGCGTTCCTAAGTTGAACAATACGGAGCATGTTTTCCCCGTAGGCTATATACGCAACACGTGGTCAACCTTGAATACCCTGTAGGAAAGATCAGTGCTTAAAATGGTCATCTAGCACAAATTTAAAATTTTTTAGTTTGAAAAATTAAATGTTTTGATAAGATTGATTATTTTAATAACATTATGTTCTTTGATTTAAAAAATACTTTTTAAAACGGGGTATTCACGGTTGACCACGGGTTGCGTATATAGCCTACAGGAAAAATATGCCCCGTACGGAGGTTCAACTTAGGACGCACCCACAATATAAAAAATCATTTTTAACAAAAAAATTCCCTTTTAAGATAAAAATTTCCTTTTTTCCTTTGGCAGTTTTTTGACTACAGGGAAATTGACAGTTCATAATCCCGAGCCTAAAGCTCTGTTCACAATGCGGTATTTTTTTCTTCTATTGAATTTTAAACCATAAAAAAATTTTTCATAAAAAGTTATATTCTACAAAGTTGTTCATCTTGATATGAGAAACAACTTTGTAGAACATCATTTTTTGTAAAAAAAATTTTCTGGCTTAAATTTCCATCGAACAAAAACACCGCATTGTGAGCCTAACTATTTAAAAATTACTTTATAAACTCCGTGTCCAATATCGCATGTCGAGTTTGGCTTACTACGGCTTGCTTGAATTTGAGAAATTCTTCCTTTGAGTATTGAATTCGAGACTTCACAGTATTAATCTTCGTAGGAGTGTCACCAACAATTTCTAGTGGTAAATCGGCCGACGAAGAATTTTGGCTAACACTTTCGACAATGACAAAGGAACTATCTGATGAACAGTTTTGCGAATGGCCATTCTCATTATCTGCGTCACTCATTTTAGATTTCTACAAATAAATAAAAAATTTTCAAAATAAATTAAAAAAAGTTTCAAAGAGTATCAACTTATTAGGGGAGCAAAAGTTTGGGAACAACCGATAAAAATTCGGGGATACTACCACTGTAGAATTTTGCGTTTTTCGGTATTTTCAATACAAAAAATCGCAAAATCCGACAGGAGTAGTGTCCCCGAATTTTTGCCCCATGAATAGTACACTATGAGAAATAAAACCTATTCCACTTAAAAAAATCGATTTTCTCGACAGTTTTGAACACCCGAAGAAATTTCTTTTTGTAAACGTTAGCTCAGAGTTTAATTAATCAGGAAATCTTTAAAAAATTTCTGCTCGGTTAGGTTTTCGGGCCGAAAAATGAGACTTTATCAAAAATTCTCAAAAATAGGTTAGACAACTAGGTGGGGGGGGGCACGTGCCCCAAAGTCCTCCTCCTAGGTGTTGGGACTAGGATTGGAGGGAACGGGAAATTCTCATCGCGAAATGGAAAGCAAGCAATCGGGAACGGAAATTCCCGAAATCGGGAAAATTTTCGTCGGGGAATCCCGAAATCGGGCGGGAATGAAAATAAAAAATTGCCTTGGCCCCCCCCTTGGCTACGCCTATGGTCCTGATGATCCCATGAATACAGAAACTGAAGACCTCTATGAAGAGCTTGATGTTATTGATCGGCTAGATGAAATTCTATATTTTAGCGACAATGATGATGAAAATTTTGAAGATTAATTGTTTTTTTTGTTGTTTTTGCCATAAATTTTTATTATAAAAATGGTATTTTATTATAAAAAGAGTAATTTTTCGTCAGATATTGATCATCCGTAGGAATAAAGCTAAAAGCTAAGGATAACTAACTTTAGCTAAGGGCCGCCACTAATTCGTTCGGAAATTTTTGACTTCACTAATTCCGTTCGGACACATCACTAATAGGCGTTCAGAAACGTTCAGACGCGTTCGGAAACGTTCGGACGAGCGCCCGAACGTTTCTGAACGCGTCCGAACGCAATTAGCGAAGTTATTAGTAAACTAAAGTCACTTCGGGAGCCGTCCGAACGGCAATAGGACGGAATACACCGCACGGTTTTTTTAGGACTGAGCGTACCGGACTGAGCGCACATTTTTGAAATTTCGAATAATACGAAAAAAATTTTATTATATGATATTCAGAAAGTTCATGAAAAATGGAGCATCTTTCGCTTTTATAGTAAATTCTGATTCGTTATAGATTTCGAGATAATTTCATTCCAAAAAATGTGCGCTCAGTCCGTGCGCTGTCCTAAAAAAACACTTTGTGCGGTGCATTCCGTCCTATTGCCGTACGAACGTATTAGTGGCGGCCCTAAGGATACCTATCCTTAGCATCCGATTATGAACTTCTAGCATCTTCCTATCGGCCTAATCTTAGTCAGGATATGCCAGCCAAAGGCTACACCGCTACATTCTTTTCTTCGACCGTCCTATGCTACCCGCTACAATGACTGGTCCCAAATTGTTGGTGGCTCATGGACTATATGGACTGATATGGACCTTTTTGGGTCAATTGGAATGGAAAATAAGATTTAAATACTGGATTTACCCCATTTGGCGGATGTTCAGCAGTAAAGCTCAGAATCTCAATTTTTCCTTCAAACTGTGATAAATTTTTAGCCCTGTTTCCATCAATACGCCAGAAATGTAGTTACCAACAATTGCACTGGTGGTGCTCCAATCAACTATGATTACCATGGAGATTGTGTATGCCAAGATGCTGTCTGCTACAATAAGTTTGTGAAGAAGAGAGCTATACGTTTTGCAAGACGTAAACTCGATCAACGGTACCCCTGGCTTTAGAGTGGCCTGTCGGAAATGTTCATTGAAAACTGTCCTATTATTATTTTCGATTTTGACATCTGTGAAATCCTGTATCATAAGGCTCAGGTTCGATGCCCACTAGTGGCGAAATGCTTTTGCACTTTTTTATTTTTTGATAATTTTCAACCCATTTAGGTTTTCGCATGCCAGGAACTCGATTTTGACATTATTTTTCAGTAAACCTAAATGGGTTGAAAATTATCAAAAAATAAAAAAGTATAAAAACATTTCGTCTCTGGAGGGGGTCGAACCCGAGCCTTATAATACAGAATTCCACAGAGGTCTAAATCGAAAAATAATAATAGGACAGTATTTTTCATGTAATTTTAAGAGGGAGGGTTTGCTTTAACAACTTTTTTTGAATCGCTAAAATTAGGTCCGGCAATCGAACCCGACAGGCCCAACGTTGCCTAACTTGCCAGATTGGACAGGATCGCTCGAAACTGGAGACGGGAAGTCTTCGATAATATCTCTTTTTGAAACGGACTATATTACCTTTTCATTTTCCTGTCAACAGTGAGTCGAAATAATCAGAAATTTTCGATTTTCGACAAAAATTTTGTTGAAATCTTTGAGTTAGCGCAAAAACCAGCGCCGCAGGCAAAAATTTTTTGATAAATGCTTGTTTTTAAGCTGAAAATGGTCAAAAAATTACAATTTTTGTAAAAAAAAATGGAAAATTTATGGACCTTTTTGGTGAAAAAATAGGTCATTTTTAGGCAAAAACATTAGGGGAACCATTAGGAAAAATTTTTAATTTTTCCAGGAATGGAAGGGGAACCACCCTGGGTTCCCCCCCTCTCTAGCTACACCACTGCTCTCTGATGAAGAATTTTAACGACTGGCTAGTTTCCATGAATCTGCTTCATAGCTTTCAAGTGTGCGAACGAAAAATTTTATGTTTTCATTTTAGTTTTTGAAAATGCGGAAAATGGAAAATTTTCCGTTTCATTGCAACAGGCCATTGAATGCAACAATTTATTATGTTAAAAACAGGACAAAAAGGAAATCAAAAAATTTATTTACAGGGAGATCGCACAAAGTGTCAGTTTATGTCGAATAAAGGTTTTTGATATGGTGCTAAAAGTGTTAACACAGCTGTGTTAACACATTAACAGTAATAAAATCTGTCATCTCAGCTGATTCGGTACTAACTTGCCCTACGGATTCTACTATCTTTTTTAAGATATTCAATGGTTTTTTTGTGTCCTCGTTCTTCAGCTAAATTAAGTGGAGTCTTGCCATCAATGTCTGTAGCATTAACATCAGCACCATTTTCCACCAACCATTGGACAACATCCCATTTATTCTCTTGAGCTGCATAGTGCAACACCGTCCGGCCATCATTGTCTGTAGCCTCAACATTAGCTTTTCCATGTTCAACCAAATATTGGACGACATCTAAGTTCTCCTGAGCTGCACAGTGCAGCACCGTTCGGCCATCATTGTCTGTAGCCTCAACATTAACTTTTCCATGTTCTACCAACCATTGGACGATATCCAATTTATTCACTTGAACTGCCCAGTACAGCACTGACCGACCATCACTATCTGCAGCATCCAAGTTAGCTGCTTTTCCATGTTCCACTAGCCATTGGACGACATCTAAGTTACTATGAGTTGCCCAGTGCAGCACCGTCCGGCCACAATCGTCTGTAGCCTCAACATTAACTTTTCCATGTTCTATCAACCATTGAACGATATCCCATTTTTTCATTAGAGCTGCCCAGTGCAGCACCGTCCGGCCGTCATTGTCTATAGCCTCAACATTAACTTTTCCATTTTCCACCAGCCATTGGACGGCATCTAAGTTATTCCGAGCTGCCCAGTGCAGCACCGTAAGACCATCATTGTCTGTAGCCTCAACATTAACTTTTCCATGTTTCACCAACCATTTGATGACATCCCATTTATTCTCTTGAGCTGCATAGTGCAGCACCGTCCGGCCATCATTGTCTATGGCTTCAACATTAGCTTTTCCATGCTCCACCAACCATTGAACGATATCTAAGTTACCCTGAGCTGCCCAGTGCAACACCGTCCGGCCTTTATTGTCTATAGCCTCAACATTAGCTTTTCCATGTTCCACCAACCATTGGACGACATCCCATTTATTCTCTTGAGCTGCCCAATGCAGCGCCGTCTGGCCATCATTGTCTATAGCCTCAACATTAACTTTTCCATGTTCCACTAACCATTGGACGGCATCTAAGTTACCACGAGCCCAGTGCAACACCGTCCAGCCATACTCGTCTGTAGCCTCAACATTAACTTTTCCATGTTCCACCAACCATTGGACGACATCCCATTTATTCTCTCGAGCTGCATAGTGCAGCACCGTCGAAACACCATTGTCTGTAGTTTCAATATTAGCTTTTCCATGTTCCATAAACCATTTGACGACATCTAAGTTATCCTGAGCTGCCCAGTGCAACACCGTCCGGCCATAATCGTCTGTAGCATCAACATTAACTTTTCCATGTGTCATCAACCATTTGATGACATCCCATTTATGCTCTTGAGCTGCATAGTGCAGCACCGTCCGGCTATTATTGTCTATAGCATCAACATTAACTTTTCCATGTTCCACCAACCATTGAACGACATATAAGTTACCACGAGCTGCATAGTGCAGCACCGTACAGCCACCATTGTCTATAGCATCAACATTAGCTTTTCCATGTTCCACCAACCATTTGACGACATCCCATTTATTCTCATGAGCTGCCCAATGCAGCGCCGTCCGGCCATTATTGTCTATAGCATCAACATTAAAATTTCCATGCCCCATCAACCATTGGACGACATCTAAGTTATCACGAGCTGCATAGTGCAACACCGTCCGGCCATAATCGTCTGTAGCCTCAACATTAGCTTTTTCATGTTCCATCAACCATTTGACAACATCCCATTTATTCTCTTGAGCTGCATAGTGCAGCGCCGTCTGACCATCATCGCCTATAGCCTCAACATTAACTTTTTCATGTTCCACCAACCATTGGACGATATCTAAGTTACTCCGAGCTGCATAGTGCAGCACCGTACAGCCACCATTGTCTATAGCATCAACATTAGCTTTTCCATGTTCCACCAACCATTGGAAGACATCTAAGTTACCCTTAGTTGCATAGTGCAGCACCGTCTGGCCATAATCATCTGAAGCCTCAACATTAGCTTTTCTATGTTCCACCAACCATTGGACAACAGCTGCCTAAAAAATAAAATGGAGTTGCTCTAATAAATCTGATTTAATCTCAATGAGATATGGCTACCAAAAGAGCACAGCCAAAAAAGGCCATATGGGAAAAAAGGGGTTAAAAACTTGTGCTGA
Source organism: Acrobeloides obliquus (assembly GCA_034698545.1). Taxonomy (NCBI): domain Eukaryota; kingdom Metazoa; phylum Nematoda; class Chromadorea; order Rhabditida; family Cephalobidae; genus Acrobeloides; species Acrobeloides obliquus. The sequence goes on from JAQGBS010004006.1 coordinate 7,697, forward strand.
TATTTTGAAACAAGCAAAAAAGTGGTTGCCGCTAAGGCCGTAGCTAGAGGTGTAGCAAGGAAGCACGTACTCCTTAAAATTGGCAATAAAAACAAAAAATATTTTCAATGAAACAAAATTTTTGGTGTGGTCTCCCCTCTCTAATCCTGAGTTTTGGCTACGGACTTGTGGGAGTTTTATATTTAACCACTATTTAGTATTATTATGACCACTATTTAGTATTATTATGATGATAAATAATCAGATGGTTTTTGTGAAAAACTTCAACATAAAAACGGTGGCGTATACAACCTTCTGCGAACTGTAGGATTAAAAAATTCTAGTAGCGTACAAAAATTGATACCAATATTTGCATATGCCTCCATTATTTTGAATTTTCGACTACGGCAAAAGTGCCCAAAAATTTTTTTCTTCGCGCCTATCCTTTCAAGCTTATCAAGCTGCAACATAATATATGCGTGTAGATGACGGTCCTGCGGGTGTCCAATCCCCTTACGACTTAGATTTTTGGAAAGAGCTCGGTGAGAGAAGAAAAACGACACCAAAACCATGGTGGTACCCACAAAAAATTTTAAAATTCTAAAAACATTGAAAAAATCAAAAAAATTGAAGAATAAAAAATAGAAAAATTTGATAGAATTCGAAAAAAATCGAAGAAATTGAAAAAAATCGATAAAAATCTTTGGCATCAAAGAGAGGTCGAAAGCCGAGCTCTTGAGCGCCTTCGGCGCTCGGTCTTCTGGTTCTAGGCTATAAATGTTACGCCCCCTTTAATAATTTTTTGTCTGCCAACAGTGACATGCTGTTCAGCGTGAATTAAAAAAATATTTACCTTAATTATATCTTCTTCAGGCATTTTATAAATATCTGAACCAAAATCGAAAAATCTAGACAAAATAGATATCTGAACCAAGATTTAAAACTCAGCTATCACTGAAATATTGTTTTTTGATTGCTCTCACAAGTACTAGAGCTTTTGGCTCATTTTGCGTTGCCAATGACAACGAGCATTTGGCAATGCAAAACGAGCTTTTTGGCAAAGCATATAGGGTTGCAATAAAATCCGTTTATTGACGCGAAAATCAATTTAAATCAACTTACAAGGAATAGTCACCAAGTGTGTCCTCGAAATTTTGAATAATTTCAACGTCATTAGATGCAGAAAAATATACAAGAAACACATATTTATTCGTTTTTACCCCAAAATTTAAGAAAGCTGTATTTTTTGGATTAAAAATTTAAAAAAATAAAGTGTAAAAAATTGTGACCCAGGCCAGAATCGAACCCGACATTGGTTTATAAAAAGTTCGAGCGCTTACCACTACACTACACGAAAAATAAAATAAAAGTCACAAGTTCGACCTATCAATAACAAATTTCACTTTTTTTTGAAAAGTTGATTTACTTATTTATTTTTAATAAGTAAATTTAAAAATGTTTCATGGATTAACAAGGCGTGGCATCATTAATTTAAAAAATTTCGATATTTATTAATCTATTAATCTTCAATCGATATGAACTATTGAATGAGAAAAGCAAAAAAACCTGATTGCAATGGGCACATTTCATAAATCCACGTCTGCCACAATGACAACGCTCTGATGGTTTTCAATTACGGAACAAAGTTGCAAAATCAAAAATATCAAAAATTTTAAAATTAATGATGCCACGCCATACATTTAAATAAATAAGTAAATCAACTTTTCAAAAAAATGAAATAATGTTATTCATAGGTCGAAATTGTGACTTTTGTTTTATTGTTCGTGTAGTGTAGTGGTAAGCCCTTGAGCTTTTTAGAAACCAATGTCGGGTTGAATCCCGTCTGGGTCATAATTTTTTCACTTTATTTTTAAAAAAATTTTTAATCCAAAAAATGCAGCTTTCTTAAATTTTGGGGTAAAAAAGAATAAATATGTATTTCTTATATATTTTTTCTGCATCTAATGACGTTGAAATTATTCAAAATTTCGAAGACGCACTTGGTGGCTATTCCTTGTTAGTCCATTTTTTCAAAAACGACCAAAATAAAAAAAATTATGTCAAAAATTTTTTTTCATGTAGCCAGAGTTTTCGTTTCAATAACTTAAAACAATTATCAAATTGAATCAATTTGGTGTCGTTTTGTAACATGGATTCTTGCTACGTGCCTGACTATAGGAACTATGTTTTTCGATTTTTGATGCAATCCTCGATTTTTAAAAGATTTATTAATAAACATTCAGTTTCCTATACAAAGTAAATAGATAGAAAAGACGTTTACAATGCTAGAGGAAACTAATTTGCATTTTGGAAATAAAAAATATTCAAGTTTTCATAAATCTATGAACGGAATTCGTGTAAAGATTTTTTTCGAAATATGCATACAAAAAATTATTAAGCACTAGAGAGGTTTGAAGTAGTTCATGCAAGAATTGATGTGGTGTTGAAATAAATTCGAAGATAAATGAAGTAAATATGTGGTAAATTATTATTTTTTTATTCATCGGCCATGTCGTTTCTCGATCGGGAAATACTGCGTGCGGCTAGGCCAGTGCTTGACATCTGAAAATTTGGGTGCTACTACACAATAGAGGGGGGGACACCCACATGAAAAATTTTCTAAAATTTTTTCCTGGAAATGACCCCTCTGGGGTAAAAACATGCGGGGAATCCGAACTTGACATTTTCGAAGCGAAAAAAGCTTCCCTGATTCAAGGAAGGCTTGTGTATTGAAGCGAATAGTCGCAAAAAAAACTCTTCAAAAACTACTTAAGCCCAAGCCTAAGCCCAAGCCCAATCTTAAGTCTAAGCCTCAAAAAATGCGATTTTTGCGACTTTTCGCTTCAATACACAAGCCTTCCCTGAATCAGGGAAGCGTTTTTTCGCTTTGTCAAATTCGGATTCCCCTGTTTTTACCTCCTAGAGCGGTCATTTTCAGAAAATTTTTTTTAATTTTCCATATGTGACCCCCCTATTTTGTAGTAGCTCAAAAATTTGAAATTTGCATAAATTGTATTACCGAATGGGCTAATCCTAAACCAGCACGGATATTGACATTCGAACGGCTCTTGGCTCGCATTTTTGCAAGGGAATTTTCTGCCAAATCCGCTCGTTCTTCAGC
>JAQGBS010004007.1:0-10795 GCA_034698545.1 Acrobeloides obliquus
AGTACCCAGCAATTAAACCGACGTCTGTCAATAAAATCCACACTTTGCATTTCCCGCATTTTTCGTTTTAATTCCCGGACGGCACAAATTCCACCGATTAATTTGCTCTCCACTAGTAGACCAATAAATTTTGAGCTAGTTGAGTTGGAATGCCGTTATATGCTAATTTTGTGGGTCGATTGTGTTAGAGTTTAGTCGATTTTTTGAAGCTTTTTTATTTTATAGTTCGTTTCCGCCGCCAATGGGAAAAAGTCCAGAGGCGATGGCCAAGTGGTCCAAGGTGCCACCCGTTCAATCTGGTAAGTTGGGCAACGCTGAGCCTGCAGGTTCGATCCTACTAGGGCAAAATTTTGATTTTCAGAAAATTTGCTTTTGCTTTTACAAACAATGGAGCAAAAATTTTTTGTTCTATTTTTTGTAAAAGAATTTTTGAAAATTAAAACTTTTGCTCTAGTGGGATTGAACCTGCGGGCACAACGTTGCCTAATTTGCCAGATCGGATAGGTGGCGCCTTGGACCACTTGGCCATCGCCTCCGGACTTTTTCCTATTGGCGGCGAAAACAGACTTTAGGGTCGCCACAAGCTATCGTGTCCCCACAAGCAACGGCACAAGTACGAAGTCATCGTACGAGGGTAAAATACACTCGTACGACGGACGAAATGGCCACAAGCTATCGTACGAATTTCGTACGATGCCATCGTACTGCGTCGTACGATCGTACGACAGCTTGTGGCGATTTCGTCGTACCCTTACGTTAATTTTACGATCGTACGATGACTTCGTACGATAGCTTGTGGGGCCGTCGTACTTTCGTACGATAGCTTGTGCCTTGCTTGTGGCGACCCTTAGTAAAAATTTTAATTTGATGCTATGTTATAGAGAGCAAAATTTGGATTAAATTTTTCGTTCTTGTCGTATTTTCAATTTTTGACAAATTTTTCAATATTTGACGAATTTTTCAATTTTTGATGAACTTTTCAATTTTTGACAAATTTTTCAATTTTTATTTTTTTTATTTCAATATAAAAATTAAACAAATTCATCAAATATCCCAATGAAACATGATCTTTTTTCCATAATTTTTCGAGTACCCTCCTCTTGATTATATTATTCAAATTTGGGCCTGTCCCAAAATGGACCTATCATACTCAGGGGTTAATGTGGTAAACCATCGAAAATGCGCAGAAACTCGAGAATAAAGAGCAGCAAAAGGCCTTGGCTTCATGCCGAAAACACTCGAGGCGCCTTTCGAAACCATCTGTTGTTCTTTTTAATCTCTCCCTCTTTATTTGGCCATTAATCTTGTTGGAAGAGGCACATGACTGGCATGTTCCCTTGATTTGAAATACAACAGACTTTTTTAACCAAGGACACCCAAATGGATGATAAAGATCGTGGGGTGAAATATGGATATTTGATAAATTTTTAAAATTTTTTATAAAAATCAAAAATTGAAAAATTTGCGTTATTTGTATCAGATAGAGGTCGATCTTATCAATGAAATTTTTAGCCATTTTTGTCAAAAATACGATTTTTGGGGGCAAAAATAACAACTTTCACACAAAAAAATACATTTTTTCAAAAATGACTATAGTAGTTTCCTCTACCCTTACCTGAAAATTTTTTGATTTTTGACATTTTTTCGAAAATTGAGTCGTAAACGGCACGACATACCCCTATTTTCACTTTCCTACACTCCGTTGTACCTAAGAAACTTTCCAACTATTGTGAACCGGCGTGATCGATATGCAAATTGCGCGTCCATTCAGCCCGCTCAACTTTTCTCAATTCTCTTTCTTCTCCCATACATTTTGACTTGTTTGTGCGGTTTGGGTGGATGCCGAGGCAATCACACACATTGTGGACAGACTATGTGCATCATGCATGCCCGTACACTTTTCTTCCATTTTTCTGTCGAACGGGAGATCTTCGGACTTGATACAGCACGCAGTCTATTCATCTTTTTTCTTATTTTTCTTCATTATGATGAATTTGGGTGATTTGAATGGGTTTTGATTTATTTTTGGCTTTCATTTGTATCGTGTTATACTATAAACGTGTAATGGGTAGTATCACTTTTCGTACAATTGTTTTCGTACGGTACTTTTCGTACGAACTTTTCGTACAGGTACTTTTCGTACAATTATTTTTCGTACGGACTTTTCGTACGGACGGATGATTATTTATAATCAGGCAACGAAAAGTACTTGTACGAAAAGTACCTGTACTAAAAGTCCGTACGAAAAGTACCTATACGAAAAGTTCGTACGAAAAGTACCCGTACGAAAAGTTCTTACGAAAAGTTCGTACGAAAAATAATTGTACGAAAAGTACCGTACGAAAACAATTGTACGAAAAGTGATACTGCCGTGTAATGTTTGTGTGTGTGAGTTTTCCTACGTTCTAATGGTTTAGGCTTAAGTTAATTTTTTATTTTGTTGTCAAAAATCTTAAAAAGTTTTGCATATCCACATTTTTGTGCGGGGAACACGATGGCGCTATTATTTTCCCGTAAAAACTTTTGGAAAAATTAGAAAAATTTCAAAATTTTCTTGAAATTTGGAGAAAAAATTTTTTTGACTCTCTACGACTATGATGAAGACGGGATAATTAGATGTGTAGGAAGAAGGTCTCGAGTTTACCACGACCCCCTAGTTTAGGTCTAGGTGAGTTTAACACGGTCCCCTAACTAAGCTAGGGGACCGCGTTAAACTTATGAAAATTCAAAAAATGAGTCGTATAGCTTAAAAGCTTTGACCACATTTCTTAACTAACAATGTGAGTACAGGCTTTTTCCATTTCTGGAACACACGAACACACAAAGAGCTCATTCGACCAGAAGAATAATTGTAAGCTAAGAAATTTCCCCCGAAATTAAAATTAGCCATACTCCATTACTTAAGACTTCGGCTTCTTGTGACCGCTGCTATTCCTGGGGCTTTTCATTCCTTCTCCTCTCTAAGCCGATCACTCCCTGGGGCGTACAATTAGAAATTTCATATAAGAATGTGGACGAACGGGCAAATTAAATTTAGGAAGTCGAGTTTTCAAAAGTCCGAATTGACACTCGAAGTTTTGAGTTTGAACTTAGAAATGGGGAAGTTAGACAATTTTAAGCCTATTTTTCGAATTTTGATCGATTTTTTTATCGGTTCTAATTTTTAAACACTATCAATTTGCCCTTCTCCGATTTTGGTGAAACCGGTCTCAAGCGATTCCTCAAATCCGGCTTGATTATAAAATTTTTTGGAATTTCAAGGCTAAGGCTTAGGCTTAAGCTTAGACTAAGGCTTAAGCTTAGGCTTAGGCCAAGGCTTAGTCTTATACTTATCTCCATAGGCCTTCCTCATCGAGATATTAGCGTTTAAAGTTTGCAGAATATAGAGAAAGTTGAATTTCTTATTAATTTTGCTGTTTATTGAAACGAAAATATCGGACATTAGAGGCACATGGGGGCGTAATTTCAAAAAAGTTTATAATCAAATGAGGAACATTTTGAGCTCGGTTTCGGCAAAATAAGAGGGGGCAAGTTGTGAGATTTCAGTATAAAAAATCCTTTTTTACCCGAAAATTCCATTTTTTGGCCTTTCTCCATGTGTAAATACGATTAGGGTTGTTAATGGCCACTTAAGTCGAGATTTCAGCTTGCGCTTCCTCAATATCCGCTTCCTCTCGGATATAGCCCTTATTTTAAGGCTTGACCCAAATTTTCTGAATATGTCCTATTGTTGTTTGGCAGGTTTCTATTTTCCGTTAATTTTAGTTACTTTTTACATAGAAGGGTTATTCACAAAATTGCAATTTTTCGTTATCAAAAAGTATTTTAATTTACCCTACTAAATAACCAATTAAACTCCAAACAATAACCTATATAAGTCATTGATTTATAGCGTGCCTTGCCTTGTCTTTCCAACATTTCGGTATCAACAAAGCGCTTTTATTATTCATTCTCATTCTAGTTGCCTACTAATGGTATTGAATACCGGCCGCTTTTGTCACATATTTGCATATAGGAACGAGGACATTTGGAATATTTATACCGTTGTTCAGTTTTCTATAGGTTGTTTTGTGAAAAATTTCAAAGATTATGTATCAAATATTAAAGATTAAAAATTTTGAGCAAAAACAGGGGTCAAATTCCTAAAGACTAAGCCCAAGTCTAAGACTAAATCTAAGCCTAAGCTTAAGGCTAAATCTTAGGCTTAAGCATAAGCCTTGGTCTAAGCCTAAATCTAAGCCTAGGCTTAAGCCTAAGCCTAAATATAAGCCTAAGCCTAAACCTGAGACTAAATCTAAGCTTAGTCTTATGCCTTAGCTTAAGCCTTGTCCTAAGTCTAAGCCTTGGCCTATGCCCAAGCCCTAAGCCTAAGCCTAAGCCTAAGCCTAGCCTAATCGCCTTTATTACTAAAAAATTACTTTTGTATTAATTTTTAAAATTTTTAACAAGTTCAATTTTTGATTTATGTAAATTTTTAAATTCACTTTTACTATATTAGGAAATATGGAATATGACAATTTAGCCTAACCAAAAATATCATTTTTATTTAAAATTCAAAAAATTTGCATAAATTTAAAAAATTTTTAATTCATAAAAATTTTGAAAGCTTCATTTGAACATACTCTCAAATTCCCTGTTTCATCTTATATTCAACTAATATAATCCCCACTCCGTTTGAACTGTTCCCTTTCCCACATTCCAAATAAGTTTTACACAGCGATATTTCAAATTCGCGCATTTTGCATGTTTTCGACCGATTTTTGGAATCTCATTTTCTCGTGTGTTGTCCGACATCTACCTTATTTTGCATCTTTTCGGTGGATCCGTTGCTGTCGTCCGAGAAGAAGGAAAAAATATGAAACGAAAAATGCTATATTGCTGCCCGCCTGGAGTCTCTTTCTCATCCTTTGCTTGAATGTGCCGGTGTCAACTTATACGGAGGAAAGGACTAATAAGTTTTGTTCGTGGATATCTTTTCTAGGAAATTTTTTCATACATTTTTGACTAGTTTTATTTTTTGATGTTGGCTACTTTTATGTTTATTGCTATAGTAAGGTTAAGACTAAGCCTTGGCCAAAGCTGAAGCCTTGGGGCTAAGCCTAAGCCTTAGCCTTAGCCTTAGCCTTAGCCTTAGCCTTAGCCTTAGTCTAAGCCTAAGCTTAAGCCTAAGCCTATGCCTTATCCCAAGCCTTAACCTTAGCCTAAGCCTTAGTCTAAGCCTAAGCCTAAGCTTAATCTTAAGCCTATGCCTTATCCCAAGCATAAACCTAAAATACAAAATGATTTTTTCAGAGTATAGTGGTCCTTTAAAATATCACAAAATTCCATAAAACCCTCAAAAATCAACCGTCCCACCTTTCTTCTTTACCGCTATAAACATATACATAATAACCTCATATATTCACCGCTTGCTTCTATCTTTCTTTCTTTTTCGGCATCACATCGATTTGCCCCCACTTCCATACATTGATGTTCCGTACAATAATGACATATATAGGCGTTTTTCTCACTCGGCCCAAGTCATCTTCGTCCGTTTTTTTCGCCCGCTCATTTCTGTTTGAGTGGCACAAAATGCAAAGAGAAGATGCGTGCTGTATTGACTTATAAACGTTTATTCTCTGATGTGCAGTGTTGGTCGGTCTTGTAAACACACTAAACTTTGCTTCGCAGCAATTTTAGCGCTTTTCCTACCACTTAAGGCATTGTTATAGCGACTTTTTTCAGCCGTGTAAAAAAGAAGATTGTTGATAGGTTTTTGTAAAAGGATGTATTTTTTGTGGCTTCCTATTGGCTTGAAAGTTTCAGCCGATATTTTTTGTTATGACATTTTGAAGACATATACTACTTTCTTAGGTCAAGGCTTAGGCCTAGGCCAAGGCTTGGGCTTAGGCTTAGGCTTAGTCATAGGCCGAGACTTCGGCTTAGGCCAAGGCTTAGGCTTAGGCCAAGGCTTAGGCTTAGGCTTAGTTTTAGTTTTAGGCTTAGGCCAAGGCTTAACCTTGGGCTAAGGCTTAGGCTTAGGCCAAGGCTTAATCTTAGACCAAGGCTTAAATCAAGATTTAATCTTAGGTATAGTCTTATACAGACTATAGTGAATTATTTTTTCACAAAAATTTCTCAAATTTTTGTAATTTTTGACTTGAAAATCCAATTTTCGTCTCTGTCTTTGTAGGGTCGTTAAGGTGGTTATGAAAAAATCGCCGGTCTCATGCGCATGCAAAACTGAAAAACCCCAGTGATCTGTGGAATGCGCGCGAAGAGCTCATAAATCGTTTTTATCGCTCTTCATTCTTCTCTACCACTCGAAAATCCATGAGAATTTCTCTCCAAAGTTGTTGCGATGTGCTGATGATGAACGATTGACTTTTACGCGTTTTGGTCCACAGATTTTAATTTTTAAGTTTTGCTGGCAAGCATGTAATCAGGATATAGTTTCGGGGGGGGGACTAAAAAAATTTTTGTCTTGGCAAAACTAATGGGACTATTAGGAAATTTTTTCATTTTTTGGATTTTTTTGGACAGGGGGTCATTTGGTCTTCTTGATTTTTCTCACTAAACTTTTTTCATGGAGTGTCCAAAAAGCAGAGGGATTTGAACCTGACCCGTTAAAGTGCAATCCTAAAGTCCTAATCATTCGGCCATCATGAAACTTTTTTTGCAAAATGATTCGCCGTTCTTCTTCAATTCTGTTAACCCTTTAGTTACATTTATTCTCTTATCGAAACAGTTCATTTCCGTTAATTTTGGAGTGAAAATTTTCCTGCGGCTGGCGCGCGACTTATATCATAGTTTATTTGGATTAGCACACACACACAAGCAAAGAAAGCTCAACAGCGGGGGTGGTTTTAGACTATGGTGACCGTTTCTTCTTCTTCTTTTCTGTTGTGCTTGGAGACCATATTGGAGACAGAAACGGACTCATCATTAAGAACGCAGTTTATTTGTTGACTTTTCGGCCGAAATTTCCGAGCACCGAAAAGTGTGGCGCTTGAAAATTTTTATGCGGAATTGATATGTTGCATAATTTTGGTCATTATGAATTTTACAGGGTGGGCCAAAAAAGTGGCTTTTTAAAAAGCTTATAAAATCAATTTTAGACCTAATTTTGATCTCAAAAATCAATTTTGAGCTCAAAAAATCAATTTTGTAGAGCATCACTTTTTGTGAAAAAAATTTTGTTATAAAGAAAACCCATACGATCTAGGTCCCAAAAAAGCCACTTTTTTGACCCAACCTGTATGAACAAGGCGTGAATTTGTTATCTTTTATTTGTGTTATTGAAGATCTTTTAGGTTTAATGAATTTTCTTTATTATCAATTATTAAGAATAATTTACAAAGAAACATATCGGAGTGATTTGAATTTTTCGAGCATATTTTTGAAAGCGTCTAGTTGATTTGTTAAAAGCTTATAAAAATGAAGCGTCGGAAGGATTTTATGCAAATTTTAATTTTTTATATTTTAACTCTAGTAGTATTTTCGAATGGATATGTTCAAAAAGGTAAAGTTTTGGAAGAAATTTTTTAATTTAAAAATTTTACAGGGTTCCCCTCAAAAAATTTTTTGCAATTTTTTTAATTTTCACCAAAAAAGGGGTTTTCTATGCGAGGACTGATTTTTGCGCATTGCTTAAAAATCTGGGTCTCACCTTGAAAACGCTTCCCTTCCCTGATTCAGGGAAGAAATGTATGTATTGAAGCGAAAATATGATAATACAAGGTCAGGGAAGCGTTTTCAAAGGCCGGCAATGCGCGAAATCGATTTCTCGCATCTAACTTCTCCCTCCCAAAGGGTTTTTAAAATTTTCGAAAAAATTTTTTAGGACCGGAAAATTTTTTTCCAAAAATGACCCATGTAGAGGTAATTTTATGCGGAAAATTGATTGCCCATATTTTATAAGCATGACAAAATTATCTTGACTCTGATTCAGAGAATAGAGTTGGTGTACAGGCGAAAAAGAAAAATTTTCGATTTTCGCGTCAATACACCGAATCCATTCCCTGAATCAGAGTCAAAGACGTGTTTTCATGCTTAAAAAATGTGCGCAATCGATTTCCCGCATAAAATTACCCCTAGATGGATTATTTTTAGTAAAAAAGGTCTCAAAAATTTTTTCGTGCTCCAAAAATACACTTGTTTGACTCATCCTGTAAATTACATACAAGTCATGTCATTTTTCAACACATACTAACGAGTACATCTGACGTTGGCATGTTTGTCTTAATGTCTGTAGTAAAGTATATTTATGGATGCTCGAGTACATGTTCCCGGTTTCCCAAGAGAGTGATAATTATGGCTGTCCAATAAGACCCCACTTATTGAAACCGTCTATTGCATGTGTGCATGTCAAAATTTGCACGGAAATTACATAAATCTTATCTAGGGGAAGATTTAAACGATCATCCTAGATACCTAAGTGGTCATAAAAATTGTTTGAAAATCCATGTGGTCATAGAGCCCTATCTAAGCTTAAGACTAAGCCTAAGCCTAGGCTTAAGCCTTGTCCTAAGCCTTAGCCATAGGAAAGGGAGTATTCTTTTAAATATTTTGGAAAAAAATTGCATTTTTATTAAAAAAATCGCATTTTTGTGCTAAAATTTGACAAAATTTGATAAAAAAATGGCATTTTTTAGTTAAAAGATTGAAAAAAATGAATATTTTTGTTGAAAAAATTCGAAATTTTGATGAAAAATCAAATTTTGGAGGAAAAACATAAGAGATAAATTCATACGGGACCATTAGATAAATTTATTTATTTTTCGGATTCAGGGGGGGGGGCCTACAGATCCCCTCATAGCTATGCCACTGGCCTAAGTCTAGTTTTAAGTGTGCCTAAACGTATACATACCTAAGCATAAACCTAAAACTAGATCTAAGACTAAGCCTAGGCTTAAGCCTTGGCCTAAGCCTAGGCCTAATCCTAAAACTATACCTAATCCATTTTTCTCACCGTTTCCTTTGTAATTTTAAACATTAATAACATTTTGAACCTTGAAAAGAATGAAAAAGCTCTTCTTTCCAAAAATTCTTGACCTCTTAGCGTAGAAATAAATTGTTTATCCCATGTGTGAATAACAGGAAATTTGCTTATCCTTAGCCTAATGGACACAATAGATTACCCGTCACCGAAAGATCGAATTTCATGAAAAAGTATCCAAAAATGCCCGAAATTTTCTCATTTTCCGTCTTGTCCAGCAAAATTAGATTATTGACTCTCTTGAAATGATGCTGGCTCTGACTCAGGAAATAATTTGACCACTGCGGCTCCTTTCCGGTTGTAGTTTAAAACAGAAAGTGGGGGAAAGCGCAGCTGCAAAAATCATACTTTCCCTTGCCCCATTTGTATTTTTTTTAAAGAAATACTCTTTCTTTCTATGACCATGTTTTTTGGCAAAAGTGGAGAAAATTCGAACTTTCATGCCATTTGACACAGCTCAAAGAGACGAGTAAAACGAGATATAATATTGTACAAAGGTACTAATGTTTCATATGGCCGAGTGGTTAGTGTGCGAAGATTTGCACTTATAGGTCGAGGGTGGAGGGGGAAAAACGTAGGATTTGAACCCTCGATCTATAAGTGCAAATCCTGCCACACTGACCACTCGGCTATGTGAAACGTTAGTACCTTTGTACAGTGTATACCTCGTTTTACTCATTGAGCTAAGTCAATGGATGACTCGATTTTAAAATTTCGATTCCCTCCAATTTTTACCCTAAAAAACCGCCATGAGTTTTTACGGCCCTGCATGCATGGCATGATTCTTATGTGTTTTAATCAAATTTTTATTACAGTTATAAACATTGAAATAAACTTTTTTTAGTTCCCTCGGCTCCAAGAGATCTAGAACTTATAGCGGTGAATGCTTCAGCAGTGAAATTAACTTGGGAGAAGCCAGAACAGGCAAATGGTGAACTTCTGGGCTATTATGTATATAAAGAAAAACTACTTAATGGAGAACCAGTACTGGATAAGCTTAGGAAAGAAATCGTTATCGCCGATCCTAATGTAAGAGATTCAAAATATTTTCTTATAAATATTGTGATTTTTGACTTCTAAAGCCACATCCGCATCAATAATTTACACAAGTCCCTTAGGTTTTCATGTTATAGTCATAATTATATACTCAAGAATCCATCAATAAGTTTTGCTCATTTTCATTTTTGCAACTAGGAAGCTTTCGATTTCGTATATATAACATAATCAACAACCTCAATGAGCCTATAAATAAAATTTTTTTCCTAAAAAGAGATTTTTACGGAAAATTATGGGTCTTTGTGCTTGCGCGCAACTCCTTAGCTTAAAAAGCTGCTCATTAGTTGACGGATTCTTTTGCTGAGGTCAGAATTCTTCATCGTGTTAGGTTATTTGCTAGGAAAGAGCGTCTTTCTTTTTAGTTTTAAATGCGATTTTTTAAAGCAAAACACGAGTTTTAAGGCAGGCAGGCAACCTAGGTATAAGTCTAAGACTAAGCCTACAATTAAGCCAATGCTTAAGCCTAAAACTAAGCCTAAGCCTAAGCATAGGCTTAAGCCTAGGCTTAAGCTTAAGCCTAAGACTAAGCCTAAGGCTAGGCCTAAACCTAGGCCGAAGCCTTGAAATAGCTGAAGCCTTGGCCTAAGCCTAAACTATTAGAATCTTGCTCAAAAATCAAGTTGTTATGTAAAATAGGACTTAGACCTCGTTGTGCCCTGTTTTTTTAAGATCCCACTTTTTTCCCTTTACTTTATTTGTTAACTTTTAGAAACTCCACACTCTTATCACCAATTTGGAGCCCAATACGGAATACGCGTTTCG
>JAQGBS010004008.1:0-10794 GCA_034698545.1 Acrobeloides obliquus
TCCGTATGTTATGCATTTAAAAAATTATGCATTCCATACGTTATGCATTTATTTTTTATGCATTCCGTAAGGTTACCGCAACGGCAATGAGACAAAAGGCAAGAATGGCAATAGAAACAAACTTCAAGAATGTTATTTTAGTAGATGTTGGGCTTGCAACAAAGTTAAGATAAAAATAAAACGAAAACTAGAATTGATGCTTTTCTAACACGTAGGACCCTTTTATAGGACACCATTTGACATTAAGTGTTCGGAATTTCGGGTGGAAGTTATCAATTAACAAAAAAGCCCAACTGAACCAACAATCGATTACGACTTATGTAGATTTTTGCAAATTTTTTATTTATTAAAAACAATATTTTTTCATTTTTTGCTATGCTACGTAATATCTTCATGCAATTGCACTTTATAGTCGTCATGAATCTAGTTAGCAAAGTTGGATAACCTCGTATCGTAAGTGTTCGATCATTTTTTATTTGCTGTTGAATCACAAAAGGTAAAAGGTGTAAATCATGCGAAAATCCATTGCGCACATTCCTGAAGCGTGAAAATGCTTCCTTGATTCTGACTCAGAAAAATAGATGTGTGTATTGAAGCGAAAGTCGAAAAATTTTGAAATTTCTCCCTCGAAATCATATTTCTGAGGGTAATTTCATGCGGAGAATCGATTGCGCGCATTCCCAAAGCTTGAAAAGATTTCTCTGACCCTGATTCGTTTGGGGTTGACCAGTTGGACCTTTGTGTTGACCGTTTGAGACAAGATCTATGCAACTATTTTAATAACCATAATAATAAAAATAACAATCGTCATGTGGTTTAACTTGATGCGCGTCTTGTAGGCCACCTTGACCGCGTTGTATTTTCTTTCTTGGACAAAGATCAAATTGAAAAAGCTCAACTCGTTAACCGATTTTGGAACAACGTCATCATTCGTCACAAAAATATTTTGCCTTTTCGACAATTTGATACTTTAGAGTTTATTTACAATCGAATTCATCTTTATGCAACACAAGAAGATTTTTACAAAAATCTCGGAAGCTATAAAATGAAATTTGATTGTACAAACTTATGCAAGGGAAATGTGTCATCTCGGTATTTGCAACTGACCGTCGATGAAGTATTGACAAATTTGAATGATGTCGTTTTGAAGGCGCTAGGAGGCACTCCGAGGCGCTTGGATGCACTCGGAGGAACTCGGAAGAGATTGAAGGAGCTCGGAGACTTTCGGAGTTCTCGGAAGCGCTCGGAGCGGGAAATCTTCTCTCCCCTCTAAGCGCGTTATCGATCGGTTCCCAGTTTATAAATCATAAACTAATATAAAATAATAAATTTTATTAAAATAAATGATAAAATTAAAAATTAGTTTATTTTGTAATATGAAATTGATGTGAATTTGCTATCAATTCTGTAGTTATTGATTGTGTTTGAACTAAAATTTTTTAATGGTATATAAATATAAAATCAAGCAAATATATTTTTTTAATTATTTAAAAATATTTTAGGCTATTAAGATTAATTTCGTTCCTTTTTTAATCGATCAACATTTGCAATACGGTCCCAAAGTGTGGCTTTTTCCGGATCGTTTAATTCCCGATACAAGTTAGCCATTAATTGTGCAGTAACTTCGGCCGTATCAAAATCTTTGGCGGTTTCGGCTATTGAACGAACGTCGAATGTTTCTTGTAATAACCCTTCGATTATTGCTTTATCTCTCTTTGTTTGAAGTATTTTCATAGCTTTATTTAATTTGTCAATTCGAAGATCTAACTGGACAAATGCGCTACTATTAGTTCCCATTATTGCAAAGTCGTAAAATGCATTAAGACATTTCTTGGCGATAATTATCCAATCGAGTTTTCTAGGACCATTTTCGATTTCGAGCTGATAAAATATTGTGAATAATGAACGCATGAAATAAGAAATTTGAAGATAAAGTGCATCCAAAAATTTCTTATTATCAATTTTGTGGATATTCGGTTGATTAAGCCATATAAGTGGAAGAAGTTGGTAGCCCAACGCATTTAAATCTAAAATCTTCATTTCGTTAACCTCGGCGTCGAATGCATCCATAGCGATTTCTGTGGTTATAAACAAGTTGCGAAAGTTTTCATAGATTGTAGCCGGCTTAATAATTTTCATCGTTAACAAAGAATGCTCAAGTTTTGAATATAACGCAGTAGATTTTATTTTTAATTCTTTGATATTGTCATTTTCCAAATAGTATTGATAAGCATATTCCATATACTTGAATAGATCTCGACCATTATTGATACCTGACCAATATTCGGGGTTGGCAATCAATCTTTTCCAACTTTCTTGAAACTCTGGTTTTTCTTGATTTTCGAATTTCTTTTCTTCCTCTATGATCATATTCCATAGAATATCAATGATGGCTTTAACGTCGTACCAATGTTCTAATTCTAGGGCGATTTGTAAACTAATATCAATAAGATGCTGCAATAGTTCAAATTCATTTGCTTCCGTTGCATTAAACATATTTTTAAGCAATTTTTTCTCGCCTTCGGTTAGTTTCTTGTTTGCATCATTTGCTTGTGCGTATGCTATTGTGGATAATATTCCTATTAAAGCATTTTTTGTAGTTTTTTTCTTTAAAATATCATTTTCAAAGTTGCCAGCCGCTAATTCTAATAAAGCTTCCATATAAAAACTTCTTGCAATAGACATATCATACTTAAACCATCCGTTTCCAAAGTCCACAAACTTCAGATACTTATTTTTTACATTTGAATCACCACGTACTAAATACTCTTTAGCTTCGAAATATCTCATTTCAAGATCTTGAAGTTCTTGACTAGATATGCGTCGTTTATTAATTTTTTCGAATCAACTCTTTTGTTTTTCATAAAGCTGACCTTTCTTTTGGTTAAGAATAATTCCAACAAAAATAGCGTATGAAGCTAACTTTCTTAAAACAGGATATTTCTCCAGATAAGTAAAATAATTACGTCGAAAGTCATTAATAAAAGCATGATTTTTATAACAACGTGCTCCATTATCGTCGTAATATGTGTTTCCGTAATAATCAGCATAAACACCTCTTAAGTTAATATCCAATGGGCAACCATCGCATAGAATTTGTCTGCTTTCCTTTTTAATTATGATTTTTGCATTCCTATTTATAACAAATTTCGGATGTGGTGAAATTGAAGCGAATTCACATGCATCTCTCCGTGCCATGATAGAAGTTTTGTTCCCGTCATTTTTGGTTAACAGATTAAGTTGAACATCATAGGGATTTTGATAAGTAGGCACTTCAGATCGTGTAACTTCGATAGTCGATATTTCATCAGAGTTGATAGGAGTCGTTCGAAACATATTGGTACCGAAAATCAAATCACCCAATAGTTGATCAGCATCTTTAATAGTCTCATAGATGGTTGGATTTGTCTCAAAATCAAAGCCATCTGTAGTAAGTTCTACTTTGTCTTCATAAAGCTCCAGTGATATCATTATGCCTTGTTTAGTAGAACTCATACATGCATCGTATAAACCCTTAATTTCATAACTACCCAAAGCATCCAAATATTGAATTTTCGATGAAGAAATGAGCCCGAATCTTGTATTTTTAATTTGATACGTTATATGCTCACGAGGAAGATATACATCTGAGATGGTCCAATCAAAATCACGACTTTTATAAAACTGAATATAGGAAGATCTTATTTTGGTCGTTTCGTTAACTTTTTCAACATAAATAGGTAATGAACTAACCAATTCGACGCCGCCTGGCCAAGGAGCACTGATGTAACATTGATTTTTAGGAACAGCATTCGAATTGCAAAATTGAGTTCGAAGTGCTTGTTCTGATTGAATACGATGTTCTCGAGCAACATTTGACAGCGCTGTATACGTGATGTGATGAAGCTGATTTGAATTAACCGATGCATTAACATTCAATTTATTTTGAATCTAAGAACAAAAAAATAAATGATTTTATGTTGCAGTGAACCCTCGATAACAAAAAATTTTAAATTTTCTTTTAAAGATATATATGTTGCACCCTAGAGATTCAACTGACTCCGAGTCGGGTACCCGATTCAGAGGCAAGATCGCTGACTCTGGATCGGGTACCCGAAATTCGGGTTAACAACTTACGTTGTTTGTAATATCACTTGACGTAATAGTAAGTCTACCTTGGAATTTATTTAATTGATTCGCAGATATAGCTAATGGACGACCCGAGTTATTAGTTCTAAGTTTGTTTTTTAACGCATTAAACACCTTTACAAAGCTTACAAGTGGAAATGATTTTGTTCCCATGTTTTGATGAATTGCTTTTGTGCTTGATATAAATTCTCGGTATTTCCTGTCTATAATTTAAAATAATTTCAATGAAAATGTACGAGTAGTCAAACTTTTATAACACGACATTTCTATAACACAACCCCTCCCGGCCAAACAGAAGCATCTTTATACCACGACCCCTTTTTAAAAATGGATTGCGGTTTACTGCGGAACTGCATTCATTATTTTTTAAATAAGCACGCATTTTAAAGCTCTATTAAAGACCTTTAAGATGAACGCTTAATCATGAAAATTAGTTATGAATTTGCTGAGAAATTTAATTTTTAAACCAATAAACTAAAAAAACTTATTGTCTAGAGTACCAAAAATTCGAATTTTTAATCGATTTTTAAAAAATTCGCCTATTTCGATCCCCAGATGAAGGTTTTGCTCCAAAATAATCTCATTTTTGCTTCCTTGTCAAATTTTACCCCAAGATATGAGTACTAGAGTTTTAAATAGTCGGAGAGCCGAGAAAACCTCTATTTTCACACATTTTTAACTTTTTTGAAATTCCTACTCATGTGCGTGGAGGGTCCCTTTAAAAAATACCTTATTGTACTCAATAATCCCATTTCGCATTTCTTGCGGCAAATAAATTTGACATTTTCCACCAAGCATATATTCACCAAATTTAGTCTTTTGTTCACCAGCAATACCCGTGTATAACAAAGTACCTGGTGGTACTCGTATAACATTTGTATGCTCTAACGTATTACCCCAGGATACCGGAAGAGAGTAGTCTGTACGAGGTGCAGCAAATTCACCCCGACTAAATACTAATATATGATTAATTAGAATTTAGCATTATACCCTATGGGTTTTTCAGCTGCCCACCAAGTACTATATGAATCTTTAGCAGTGCCACCATATTGTCGGTATAATAAAATTTCACGTTCAGTTTTGACTACGTTGTAGGTGTTACTACTAAAAATTTATTATTATTTTTAACAGATTTTTTTACCGAAAACAACTTTGGGGGTCTTTAGACACGCCATTAAGTGGACCTTCATGAATAGGAGTTGCTTTAAACATAACAGTTGTTCCATTGGGATGATCGAACATCGACATTTTTAGAAGTCTAAATTTGTAAAAGATTTACTTGAAGACTTTGCAAAAACGAAAAAATTTTTTTAACGATGAAGAAATTTAAAGAATGAATCAGCTAGCAAAAAAATCCTATAGTTTAAGAATTTTTGGTATAAACATAACTGATAAAGGCATTAAATGTACCTGATTTGGCTTTATCATGGCTATAAAATTCTTCAACGATGTTTACACCTGAAAACGAATTTTGTAAACATTTGTAGATTTGCATGATGCAAAATTATGTAAAAATCAAATATTCATCGGTTCAAAAAATTTCGGTTATTTTTTTATAAGTTTAAGATGTATACAATACGATTCAAAACTATAGGACACCCCATAAAAGTAGTTTATTTTTGCGTTTAACTTTTTATTGAAGCGGAAACTTGCAATAGGTGTCAAGTTATAGGGCAGATCACCAACTTTTTTATGAGTGGTCAACGGCGTCTCAAAATAATTCCTACATGTATATTGTAGATATTCTTGAAAAAGACGTAAATCGTAGAATAAAGTCTCTAACCAACTACTACTCGCAAGTGTATATTCGGTCTACCTCCATTACTTCCTACCAATTCTGAATGTTTTATGGCACTGTTTTTATGTGTTCCATATATGACCCATGGGTAAAAATGGGTTAAATGATGGAATTGGTTGGGTTTGACGACGCTATAGCACTGGGCCAAGGCAGCCGACCATTGACCGCTTGATAGGATTGACCACATTGGATCGGAATGGGAAGTATGCATCCACTTGCTTCCAGAACAATTTTTTCATAAAAATTGTCCAAAATTTGCCACTTTTAAATCAATTTGTCTAATTTTCTGAGCATTCTCAGCAATAAAACAAGCATTTTCCAAAACAATTTTCGCGCCTGTCGGCGCGAACAAATTACAATGGAGACCCTTATGTTTTTGGCAATTTTTTGGAAAAGAATCGAGAAAAAAAATAATAAAGCGCTAAGGAAAAATTTAAACTAAATAACGAGAAATTTCAACAATTGAAAAATCTGATGCGCAAAACGGATCAACGAAAACAAGTCGGCAGCTAGAGGGAGGGATAACTCATTAAAGAATTTTTTAGGCCCCCTCCTGCACACATATGATACTACAGGCTGGTTCTTTACAACAGTATTTTGTGGATATCTCGGCCATTTTAAAAGCTTTTTCGCTAACTCTTTTTTGTAGTGAAAGGTAAGTGTTTGGCCGACAATAAAAAGTAAAATTTTCCGAAATCCAAAATGCCGTAAATCCTCTAAAATAACACCCTAGTATTATTTTTTTCAACCTCCCTCCGAAGGGGGTGTTATATTAGAGGAATTAGGTTGCATACATTTTTTAACACATAAAAATCGATGCGGCATCACGCATTTTTTTACTCTCAACTTTTAATAAAAATTTAAGATTGTAAAACATTTCATTTGTATCGGTTTTTAGTTATATCTGAAGTAATCGATGAAATATTTAGGTGTGTAAAAATCATCTTATCAGTTTACCTAGCTGTTCTTCTATTAATGGAACTTTGATCGGCTAATAAGCCAATGCAAGGAATGTAGAATTGTATAGCATGGTTATTGTCGAGATGAGCCATCATCTCAATACAAATGTGACCAAATTTTCCGACGATGACTCATCTCCAGAAAGGTAAAGATTATTCTGGAACGTAGTACTAGAATAGTCTGGAGATAACACGCCACCACAGAACTTTCTAGAACGAAGTTCTAGAATTTTTCCGCCTTGCGAAACCCTTCATATAACAAGAGATCCACAAGGAGAGAGAGCAGTGTGGACCTACACTCCATAAGGAGCGGTCGGTCCCAGAATAAAGGGGAATTTCATACCCCATTTTTATAGGTTTTTATATTATTTTTACCTGAATCAAGATCAAGTAAGCGTTTTCACGCTTTCTAGCATGATTTCGAAAAAATCCGAGAAACTTCGATTTTTGAGACATTTTTAAAGGTTAGGTAGTAGAAATGAGATAGAAAAAAAATTTTCTCAGATTTTTTCGAAATCATGCTATAAATGTTTTCCATATTGAAATACATCTGTCTGATAGTAATTTTGGTCGAAAGAAATTATCTTGGGTGTTTTAGACAGGTTAGAAAATTCAAAAAATGCATGTAAAATCGGGTTTTTGAGCTTCGGACAAGGTTTTAAATTTTTCGGGACGCGAGTTTTGATTCGAAACGACGTTTAAAAACTTTCCCATGCGTTAATCTCACTAAATAAATTCAAATTTCGAGATTAAAACACTAAATTCAGTCACTTTCATGCAAGTTCAGTGACTGAACCTTAAGGTTCAGTGACCTGAACCTGCAGGTTCAGTCACTGAACTTGACGAATTTGACTGAACTTTAAACCAAAATCGTTCATTTAACATGTTTTCTACAAGAATATACCGTTTTATGTCAAACAACGAAAATTTTTGGTTGGTCCTAGATTCAGTCCTGAACCTATAATTATAGCTCAGAACTTCATATTAGGTATCTAATCACTCATAGCAATCAAAAATAAATCGAGTTCAGTGACTGAACCTTCTAAGTTCAGTCACTTTAGAAAAAAGTTCAGTTTTTGTCAACCCTGGTCATCATTCGTCACAAAAATATTTTGCCTCTTCAACTATTTGAAGACTTATATTTTAGTTCCAATGGATTTTATCTTTATGAGACAGATAAAGAAGAACATTGTTCCCAAGTTCTCTTTAGCTATAGTTTTGATGGGACAAACTTAATTGAAGAAGAAATGGCATCTCGGTATTCGCAACTGACCATCGATGAAGTATTGACAAATTTGAATGATGTCGTTTTTTATTATATTATAATTCATTATTATGCTTCGGAGGATCTTATGGATAATTTATTGAATATGATGAAAAATATTACAACGAAAATTTGAGGTAGATTTCGCGGAAAATTTGGAAACTGTCGTGATAAGGGAAGATTTGATTCAAAATTGGCAGAAATTTTTGGTAAGGCATTTAAAAACACTGTAAGATTTAAGATCCACACGAACTAAATATTTTAGCACCCAGGGCCGAGCATCCGATCCGTGGAAAAATTTGCCTGATTTCGGGAAAACCTCTAATCGGGGAATGGGTCTGTGTATTGAAGCGAAAATCAAAAGTTATTTTGTTTTTATGAAATCTTTTTCACTGAGTTTTTCTATCCGTGAATGGGTTTCGCAAATTTCCGAACTGTAAAAAC
Organism: Acrobeloides obliquus; assembly: GCA_034698545.1. NCBI lineage: Eukaryota > Metazoa > Nematoda > Chromadorea > Rhabditida > Cephalobidae > Acrobeloides > Acrobeloides obliquus. The sequence goes on from JAQGBS010004008.1 coordinate 8,594, forward strand.
GCTTGTCTTACCGTGATTCGTAGATTGATCGGTCTTCGAGCTCGGAGACACATTGAGAAGCGCTTCGCAATTCTTAGATGAAGCGGTTTTTGGTTCCCATTTATCTTTCCAATAAGTCTAAATGAGAAATATGATCCAGATTCAAATGAAAACATTTAACAAAAACTACCTTTTTAAAAAAATTATCAATCGCTTTCTTCAAGTTATCATTTCTCGACTTCCATTCATTACTCAATGTTGCTTTCTTAGCATACAATTCGGCTAGAGTTTCCGGGTCCATATTTTCCAAAAATTTACTTTAAAAAAATTTTTTTCCAAAAGCGAAGACTGAAAAACATCACTGCGCTATGTGCCGAGAAATTTTGAAAACTATTTTTACTCGGCGGTTTTATAATAAAGGAGCAAACTTGGATCTTTTACGACTGGGGTCCATTTCTGGACCACTGGTATGGTTAGGGTGTTAGATTTGCAACAGGGTTAATACAATAATATATGGGGACAACAAATTCGATTCTGGTACAGGGTTTTGGCGAAATAATGGTTTTTAAGGAGTCGAAAAAGTATATGTCTATTGCAAAATTCTAAGAGGTATGTTGTGTTTTAGAGCCATTAAAGAGTCGATTTTTACAGGAAGTCGCTTTTAACAACAAAACAAATTTAAAAACTTCATCACTCATTGTATATTGGTAAACGTTTCATTTTACATTCTATGGGTCTATAGTTCGATCCCGCAAGGTCGAAAAATTTTTCGACCAATTCAATAAAAATCATCAACAGAAGCTCCTCTTCCCTCCATAATTTTTCTCGTAGAACTTTTATCCTATCATATTTTCGCTGGAAACACTATCTCTTGTTAGCCATACGGTTGTGGGTTCAATTTGATATTCTCAGTGACCGTATTGCTAACAAGGAATAGTATTGAAGTGTCAGTCCCGGATTTTCATAATTTTGACGTAAAATGGCTCAGAATAAAAATATTAGAATATGTTTTTCGAATTAGCTGCTACCAGGCCGGCGTTGTAGAGATTAGGGTTGCGCGTTGGCCTGCGGGCGGGATTTTTTCAAAAATTTTTTTGCGGGGTTTTTAAAAGCTTGCGAGCGGGATCCCGCGGTATTTTAGGTTAAATTTTGTTGATAAAGAATTGGTTATAGTTGAATTTTGCGACCATTTGGGAGAAAAATTTTTTTCGCAAAAATGACACTATTGGGGGTAATTTGATGCGAGAAATCGATCGCGCGCACTCTCGAAGCGTAAAAACTTCATCTTGGCCAAGATTTCGTAAAAAATTGATTATTTTTAAAAGAGTGATAAAAAAAGCAAAAAAGTATTCAATTTTTCACGAAAACTTAGTCAAGATGATGTTTTTACGCTTCGGGAATGCGCGCAATCGATTTCATCAAATTACCCCCAATAGGGTCATTTTTACGAAAAAAATTTTGATCCCAAATGGTCGCAAAATGCACCCCTTTTAAGATAATTGCATTTATAATGTATAAAATCGTTAGTTTTTCCATCCGTCGATAGGTGATAAAAAATTTTGTAGAATAAACAAGAGTTTTTAAGCAAAAAATGACGAAAATTTTGGTTAAAAATGGTCAAATTTCAATGAAAAAATCACTTAAAAACGGTCGATTTTGCCAAATTTCGATGAAAAAGACGAGGTTATTCAATTTGCTGGACCACGTCTGTTTCATAAAGAGGGAAAAGTCCAAAAAGTCTGAGGCAAGTATTTTTTATGCTTAAATAGCCTCAATATTGTGTTTCTCACCTATGAAAGGTCAAAATTTGCATATTTTAATAAGATCGAAAAAAGTTGAAAAAATTTTCACGTAATTGTTAACGAAGAAAATATTGAAATGGAAATAACGTTTTATTGATTAATGCAATCAAAATAATTATTTTTGCATTCGAAGAGGGGGCTCGATCTCAATTCCTGTGTCAGGAAATTTTGTGAAACTGCTTCTACGAAAAGTTATGAAATTTTTTCTTAAAGAAATCGTTTTTTTCTGCCAATGTTGTTCGGGAAAAACTTGAAATAACTTTTTACAGGAAAGACGTTTTTCATCAATTCTTTTTTATTTTGTTGAGCACACGGCGCACGAAAGTTTGCAAAAAGTTTCGATGCCATTATGTCCAAATGGCGCAATTGGGAGAGTTGCGAGTCTTATGACTTGATGGTCGAGGGTTCGAATCCCACTCT
>JAQGBS010004009.1:0-10793 GCA_034698545.1 Acrobeloides obliquus
ATGGAATATTCAAAAAATCGCTATAACTTTAACAGGTTAACGTTTCAGGCCTCCATTCCTCCCCCTAGAACCCCTACCTACCTCCTAACTTTTCACGAGGAACATTTTTCGCGTTGACGAGAAATTCTGAAAAAATTCTGGTTTTTCAGTGTTACTCGAAAAATCGACATAACTTTAACAGGTTAACGTTTTAGGCCTCCCAATTTGCACCACTCCTCTCCCTAGAACCCCCTATATCAAGTGGATCCCTTGGGTCTGGGACCCAAGTGGGGGTCCGGGACCCAAGGACCCATTTGGGTCCCTGGGGTCCTGGGTCCCGGACCCATTTTCGGCCCTTGGGTCCTACCAAAGAGATATCTCTTTGGCAGTGACTAAAAAACCGGGCATTTATTGAACAACTCAATAAATAACTATTCTCCCAATAAATAACTAAACAAGAACATTCAATTCCTATTTAAAGTCACTTTTAAAAAGTAAGTTAGTCAAATAAATAAACAACCCACTTTAAATTCATTACAAACAAAAGTGTTTATTTGACTTGCTGATAACTTCGCGCTATTATATAACGTCGATAAAGTCACTTGTTTAAAATTTTTTGACAACCATCGAAAAAATGATTGTAGGTTGATAAACATGCAAAGCCGTTTGTTATTGTTATTCAACAAGTCCCGACGCGTCAATAGATTATACAAGCAATACACTTTTAATACTTTAATTAATAGGAAAGCGATTCATACAGAGTGGCCAAAATAAATCCCTCTTGCCCTAATTTTTTTGCTGGTTCGACCAACCTACTTTATCACCTACCCAAACTTATGCAGAATTTGACTAGTGAGGTTCAGTAGTTAACGCCGGAAATGCCACTTGCACAGTATTTATCCAAATTACGCAAGTGGAACAAATTACTCAAATGGAAGTCTCCATCGTACTTCCACCCCTAAATGGGCCCAAATTTGCAATTTTGATCAACAATTTTGTTATAACAATTGCATTACGTATTCATACCTGACGGGGTGCCTATATTTTCACGCGTTTCAAAATAGGGGATATCCTCCAGAAAGGGATACTAATAACTCTTGCTAGATCAAATTTGATTTGAAAATTATGATCGTATAGTGTTTCCTTGAATGATACTAAAACGTTTACCGCAGACTTCATTGGTCGGTGATTGCCAGTCTGTCCGATCCAGAAAGTTAAGCAACGTTGGGCTCGCAGGTTCGAAACATGGTGGGCAGATCGGACGATCTGGCAATGATCGACCAACGAAATATGTGGCCTATGTGTTTTTAGTATCATTCAGGGAAACGAGCATATATTGTCGTAATTGTTGGTATTCTATAAGGTATGAGTACCCCATACAATTGTTATGTAAAATTTTTAGGCCATAATCGTAAATTAAGGCTCCTGTAGTCCTGACTGAGACAAAATTATTAGGAAAGAAGGAAGATTTATGTTCATCCTGTACAAATCGAAAATATCGATTATAAAAATAGCCTATTTTAAAATTTTTTTAACTTGAATTTATGACTCCAATCTGTTGACACAATTGAATTTTTAAGTGGTATCCTCTCTAGATCACATGTGTTTCACATGTAAAAAGTTTGAATTCGGGAAAAATTTTCTAGATTGTTCTATATGGGGGAGTTGCTACGGATAATCGATTAGCGTTGGAATTGAGCCATAAAAAATTATCATTGTGACTTATTGTTATTCTATAACTCGAAAGATGCAAACTTTGATCAACCAAGTATACATTTCTAGGTTAAAAATGTGCAAAAATTTGGGATATTATGAAATTTACTATAGTAGAGGAGCTAGTCAACGGAAAAGATTAGAAGATAGAACGCTGCATTTTGATGAAGGGATCAATGGCTAAGTGGATAAAAGGTCTAAAAATATATAACATCCGATTTATAGGTATGTCATCTCGTTCAATTCCCCGCCAGCCGCCGTTGATCTCCATTTTTGACCAATGTGCAACCGCCAGCCTCTTTAATCTATTTTGTTCCAATTTTCTGGAAAATAGTAAACAATTTATGAAAATTTTTCGTACTATTGGAAAAATAGATTAAGAAGATTTGGAAAATATTGTCTCAATTTTTAATTCCGAATATATGCAAATCCTCCAAAAATGCCCTCCCATAGACTTGTTATTGTATTTTAATGAGCAAAATATTGGACGGCAAACAACATGGTACCACCTTCGTTTGGAACTAGCGTATGAATTTAAAAGACAAGCTTGGGCTAGATAGGTACTCGTATTTGTTAGAGGAACGGGGATTGTGTTTATATGTGGATCGAGTAGGTGTAGATTTTTTAGTGCTGGAACTTATCCATGGCATAACTAGACTCTTGGATAATGATGCGTCGAAATTGGAAAGATCGAAATTTGGGGGTCGAAATCGAAACGGAATCGGTGTCGACATTTCAATATTTCATAGGAAATTGCCATTTTTAAGCTGACAATAATCTGAAAATGACGACTTTTGACGAAAAATGATGAATTTTGATGAAAAATTGACACTTTTGAACATTTTTAGTAAAAATAATGAAAATTTTTTGGTGATTTTTGGTAAAAAAATCATAATGTGGGACCATTATGATTTTCAAAAAAATTTAAATAAAAACATAAGGGGGACCCTTAAGCTTTTTTGATATTCGCTTCGATTTTATCGAAATTTTGATTTCGATTTTTCGAAATCCTAAACCTTGAAATCGAAGTCGAAATTTCAAAATCACGATTTCTTTGCATCACTATCCTTGGAATGGAAGAGTAACCACTAGGCTGGAGAGGACCACCTAGTTACGCCACATGCCCCTTCTCCCAGGGCATAGGGAAATGGAGAGTAGCTCTTCAAAAACATAATGGTCAACTTTGTGATTTTTTAACCTATCTGTGACCAGACTGAATAAAAAATTATGGGAAGTTTTGATTTTCGTTTCTTTATCCCGAAGTTGTCAACTCATCCGAGGCGCCTTAACGTAGCTAAAACTCTGTATCACCTTTCCAACAATCAATTATTTTCCATATAAAGATTCACTCATACAAGTGATGTTATATTTTTTCAAAAATAAATTTCCCATAAATAGGGTCTTTGATTCAAATCTGCATGACTCACAAACATAAGAGCATCAATATCGAATGCGTCACTTAGTCAAAAGGGATCAATTTGGGGGCTATAAGTCGAGTATATAAAGTTTTTTTTATTGTTTCACACGTTTTTGTTCTTGTTTTTGTCATTTAAAAAGATCTCCCTACCTTTGAAAGAGTGGCTGACAAAGCACTCCAGTGGGTAGGGAGAGAGGTTCATGTTTGTCAAACTTTTATTAATAAATTATTTTTTAGCAAACACTTTAGAACTATGTATCCATGTCCATTTGTATATCCTTTTTCTCCTTATGATATACAAGGAAAGACTTTAAAAATTTGTGAACCTATTCAACCTTATGAAACCATGGGACCCAATGAACCTGTAGAACACAATACAGATGTGAAAAAAGATGGAAAAAAGTTGCTCAAAAAACTTGGTTCCACAGCACGAAAAGTTAAAAATTTAATGACTTGTTCATCTGAGGAAGAAGTAACATATGAAGGACTACACAAAGGTATAAAAGACAATTAGCTTAACATGCAATTATATCCTCTTTCCAAGAGAAGTACCCCCCCCCCCCCCCATAGTGGCGTAGACAAGGGGGCGGGGGCAGATGCCCCCTAGTGGGCCAAAATTAAAAAAATTCCTACACATAAGGGTCCCCCTTATGTTTTTTGGGGAAAATCAGCCTTTTTTGGGAAGTGCCCCCTAGCCGACCCTTCTCCCTACGCCACTGGTACCCCCCCCCCCCCCAAGTCTTAGACAGAAAAGTAAAAACAAGATTAGATAAAAAATTTAAAAATTGGCAAGTTACCCACCAATTTTGTCTAAATTTATGACCTGGATATAGTCAATTTAAATGATATTATTTAAGATCATAATTTTAGAAAAGTCTGGAGAAAAAGAGCCCAAAAGTGATTCAGTACCAGAATTTCCAGATCGACTTGTAGGTTAGTTTTGTTCCAATGCCCACTCATGCTCTAAAATCCCATAACCATGCATGAAAATGGATATCAGATCTGGTATCCACTCATGCAGTCAATCCCTAAAAATGAAGGCACCCAAGCAAGACCTTCTGATCCCAAAGAAAGGGTTGGTAGTAGGAGGGATTTTGAGCGTGGAAATAGTTATGTAGATAGTAGGTTGATTGGGCATAGAGACATTCGGCACGATTTTGAATGTTTGTTAAAACGATTCTTGCAAATCAGGCAATTTATATGAATCGTTTCAATAAATGTCCAAAATCGTGCCAAATGCCGTCCGAACGTCTCTATGCCGTTGATTACTCATCACTAAAATTTACAACAAAGCAATCATAAGAATTCCCATATGATTTTGCCCGCCATATTTGCCCTAGCCAAAAAATCTCTTATCACAAAAAAACACTCAAAAAAAGTAAAAACTCCATTTAGTTAACGAATGGTTTATGATAGACTGTGAACCCTTATACAGTTATCTATCTACTACGTATTCTGATGCAAGAGTACAATCAACAGAAATTGAATCCTTAATCAAAGCCAAAAGCTTTGTATCCACAAATTCTTCTAATTATTCAGCCGTTTTTTCACCCACGACTCCATAAAAGTAATTATTTGTAAATTTATTTTTTAATATTTTTGTTATATTTGTATCATAAAAATATTGTAAATAAAATTCCCATAATTATTATTAGCTATAAAAAAATTTTTAAACCCTTTCAGACTTTGTAAAAGTTTGAGTTGTGCATGATTTCAACATTCATTAAAAATTTTCGCACGAAAAAATAGAAGCCATTGTGACGTACACGAAATCATATGCATAATATCCTCAATTATTGTGATCACCTAGTCCATTTAAAAAGATCGCATTAATCGTTGTGGTGTGCAGAATGCGTGTACTTCAAGGTCAAAATTAGCAGAAGGTAGAGCTGTCCGAAAAGTGACAAACTTGTCACTTTTTGTGACATTAGTTTTTTAAGAAAAATTTTGCATAGTAGTGATTAACTAGCTTATTTATTTATAAAAATACCTTTAAAAATTTGTTAATCGAATTTAAGCTTTGTCACTTTTTGTGACAAATGTCACTTTTTGTGACAGTTGTTACAAAAAGTGACACTTGTCACAAAAAGTGACAACACCCGAGCGAAACCACATAGGTGTCACAAAAAGTGACCGCATAGTTGTCGCAAAAAATTTGTCACTTTTTGTGACAGTTGTCACAAAAAGTGACAACACCCGAGTGAAACCGCATAGTTGTCACAACAAGTGACAAAGCTTAAATTCGATTAACAAATTTTTAAAGGTATTTTTATAAATGAATAAGCTAGTTAATCACTATTATGCAAAATTTTTCGTTACAGCTTATTGTCACAATTTGTGACAAGAATATGTGCTTGTCACAAAAAGTGACACGTTTGTCACTTTTCAGACAGCTCTAGCAGAAGGGCAATCAGTGATCACCATGGTGTAATGGTCCGGTGCGCTGCCAAAGAGTTCGGTATCACTATATAGCAAGGGTTCGTTTCCCCATTGCGTCCAAAAGATTTTTCCTGCAGTATTTAGATGCAAAAATCTAACAGGGAACTAGTGATCGATCGGGGATCACGACATCAACAAGTCTTTTTCTTCTCTCTCTCAAGAGAAGAAAAACGCATCTCCTCCATCAGTTTTCATCCGTTTTTGATGATCTTGAGCTTAAAAGAATCCTGAAAGCCTATTTTACAACGCTACGGATTGTCTTTGTCGATTTTTATTTTCTAAAAAATATTTTTCTTGACATCTGCAAACACAAAATGAGGCAAAAAGAAATGTTCGCCACCCGGATTTGAACCTACACCTTCAGAATGAAGTTTAAAAAATCCGCAACTCGGCATTTGCGAAAAACCAGGCTTTACCTATATTATATTGACATTAAAACTTATTATTATCTCAATTATAAAAGTACCGGAGACCGAGAGCTAACGCGCTCGCGGTTTCTCCGAGCGACTTTTTGAAAAATCGATTTTTTTACGTATACGTAAAATAGACGTACACCTAAAAATTGAAAATTTTTTTCCAATTTCGATGGTTTTGGTTCAATCATCTTCTCTTATCGACTCCTACAACTTTTGTTCTAGCAGCTCGGGTTTAAATCAAGCGTTCCCGAGATCGTCTGTATAAACAGACAGACATTACACGTTTAATGTAGTAGGATAAACGATAAACCAACCGATACGCGATAAAAGACAATTAGGGTCTCCACTAATTCTCTTCCTTTCATCTCGATTCAATAATACTTGACGAAAGACATCGCCGGATATAAAAGTGGGTCCCCCTTTAAAGATTTTCTGAGACATCGATTTTTTTCTTTTTAAATATACTTCTAAATTAATCTGTGTATGCGAATATTAATTTTTATTTAAAAAATGATTTAAAAAGGGTCATTTATATTGTTTTGAAATTTTGAGTTAAGGCAAATAACGCCTACATAATGCTTTCAAAGCTGCACTTTGTTTGTACGGATGGCTCCTACATAATGGCATATGGGTAAAAAGAAATTTGATATCCTTGCATAAAACTGAAGGTTAAAACATGTGTTTTGGTGAGTTTCCTGTTTTGAAGCTTTTTGTTATCAATTTAAGGCTCATTTATATACTCAGCGTAAGCGCTAGCGTAAACCCGTTTATATACTCAACGATTACGCTAGCGGAAACTTTTTACTCTATTTAAACCTTGCTTTCCGCTAGCGTTTACGCTTGCGCTGAGTATGTAAACTAGCCTTTAGAAAACATTAAAGGATTTTAGCACCCCTTCCTCACTCAACCGCTAAGGTCTAGCTCACATTGATAGGGCTTAAGGTGATTAGGGGATGAAAAGATTGGATGGCTCTCAAACCCAGGAGTTTCACAAATTAATCTTTTTTTCTTAATGTAAATCTCTGGAGATTTCTTAGTACATTTGTTCAACTGGAAAGAGTGCAAAAAATGTTCTCTGGATTGAGGTATCCCCAATCTCCGCATTTTATATATGTTCTATGTTTTTCTTTATTTTATTTCTATTGAGCACTTGTTTGTACATAATAAATTTAATAAATTTAAGTTATTCATATTTCTAAGTATGAGCGATAAATTCTAAGTATGAGCAATAATATAATCAAACTTATCTATCAACTTACTCATTTTCAATGTCCGTTAATTAGGATTATTTTTGGTTGTTTTTTGAAGAAATGAAATATGTTTGAAGTTCATAGGCTTGGAAGAAACATATGATTAAATCATTTTGACATTTAATGGCATTTTTTGATATTGAAAAGATTTTTTTAATACCGCATCACATGCTTTGTTTACTTGAGTGCTTACTCTGACGCTTATGGGATTTTTTACCTCAGCAAAATTTTCATATTTAAGCTCATTAATACATAGGCGAAAGATTCTTATTAAAGGACCAGTCCGAACGGAAAAAGTTGCCATTTTTGTTGATATTCGGAAAGTTACCAAAAAAGTCACCAAAATTATCCATTTTGAAAATTATTGTGGGTTATTGAAACGAAAATTTTCAAATGTTCTCGTTTCGATAACCCAAAATAATTTTCAAAATGGATCATTTTAGTGTCATTTGATTCGTCTCGACGAGTTATAAAAATGCTGTATTTATTTTTTTTCTAAATGTTCAAGGATTTTATTTTCTTCTCAATATACAGATTTTATTGATTCTCGGAAAAAACTATCAAGTACATGTTTTCATTGTAATACACAAAATTTCAAATCGCCAACTTCATACAAAGTTATTTCAAAAACGACAACAATTCAGAATTTACCGTAAAAACAAAAAAATGTATCTTAATTTCTAAGCTTTAAACAAATTAAATTTAACGAGATAATTTTTAGTCGAAAATGCCTCTAAAATAACCTAAAATTCGGTATTTTTTAACTTTCTCAGTAATAATTGAAATTTTTTTATTTCTTTGAATATGCATGAAAATTCCACAGTTTCTAAGCATTTTGCAAAAAACTCATGAAAAAATATTTTTTCTATCAAAAGGTAATGCATTTTTAAATGGTGCTAACACACTGAAACACCCTGCATATTTTCTGTGCACATAGCTCATTAATTTTGAACAAGCTGCGCGTCAACTCACTTTGGAGTTTTTGATCAATTAGGTTTCATCAAGTATCTCATTATTGACATATAAACGAATAGAGACATGCGCTTTTAATATTTATGAGCTTGAAATTAAACTCTTATGAGTTCTTTCAACTATATGTACTTCGAGATTTTTTAATTTAATCCCGAAAAATTTTCCCATTTCGTTGAACCAAACTATAAACAAGTATAAGTCACTCTTATTGAATCAAAAACAATTGAAAAATGTCCTTCCTCCAGTGTAAGATAAATAATAAAATTAGCCAAATCGTCAATATGGAGGAGGAGAAAGGAATACTATGCATGGTTCACACATCCTTGTTAAAATATGAGTGCCATATTGCCATTTTTATATATGTTATATTGAATATTCAATATCGGAGTCCGATTTTGAAAATTCAACATCGGATGTCCGCGAAGGGTCGATTCAAAAGCGGACGTCTGATATTGAATATTCAATATCATGTACCCGGTCCTAAATATTCAGTATCGGGTATCCGATTCTGAGTGAATCAATTTTTCAAATTTTCGAGAAACGGGAAGTCAAATATTCATCTGAGATAATTTTGGGTAAAAGTATGCCCATCCCCAAATCGACCCTTCTCCCTACGACACGGGGTAAGGGACATATTGCTCATCTTATGTGTGACCTATTCATATACAGGCTGCCCAAAAAATGGCACTTTTGCAATTTTTGGGTGATTTTTCAAAATTTTTCAAATTGTTTAATTTTCACCAAAATAACCCTAATTGGTTTTCTATGCGAGGAAGCGATTGCGCGCATTTCCAGGTCTTGAAATTGATCATGTATTGGCCTATTTTCGCTTCAATAAACACATCTTTTCCCTGATTCAAGGTCAGGGAAGCGTTTTCAGGATTCAGCAATGCGCGCAATCGATTCCTCACATAGAAACCTCCTATAGGATTATTTTTGTGAAAATTAAAAAACTCGAAAAAATTTGAAAAAATCGCCCAAAATCGCAAAAAGTGTCTTTTTTTGGGGGCACCCTGTAAAATCTAGAAGAAATGACCCTAAAAATGGTCAAAACTCGATTTTTTTAAAATTATCTAAACTGGATGATTTTTTTTACCTGCGAGTTTTTTTGCCTTGAAGAATAAGTTATAGTTTAGCGAACACAAAGGTGCGCAGCCTTGGGTCTGCGCGAAATTTAAAAAAAATTTAAATGGCATAAACTTTTTTTTGACCATTTTTAAAGTGTCGACGTTATTATTGCTCTTGAACATCATCGTTCTTGATCAAAAAATTCAATTTTTTAGACAAAAATAACACATTTTCAGACATGTTCACAGTATTTAATCGAAGTTAATATCTTAATCGTCGATGGCCTCCAAGAACCAATTAATTTTGGAAAATACAGTAAACGTTCGATAATCGGGCCACCCTAGAGGGGGGGGGCCGATTATTGAATTTTTGAGGGGGGCCCGATTATCTAATGTTTTGTTAAAACTATACCCCTAATTTTTTAATTTTTCAAAAATTTTTGTTAAAAAATAATATCACCATCGTGTTCTCCATAGCCAAAAACCCCCGAGTACAAAAAATCAGCCGTTGTATATGTTGTAGCCGATATTGAATTTCAGCCGATTCTGAATCGGCTAGCCGATATTGAATATTCAACGCTCGCTAGCCAATTCAGAATCAGCTAGCCGATTCTGAATATAGCGATATCTTATGAATTAAACAAAAATCGTTTCAATAATCAAAACTTTTCATTGAAAACCAGGCAAAACGCCAAACAAATGAGAATCTGCAATCGTGATTAACTTTGAACGTTTTAATCGTGGATTGCACCCATCCGAAACAATTTTTGGTACTATGCGCTATCTTCCCTGGAGGGGGAGGGACTCTGCATAATTTGTTAGGCCTTAGGTCTAGGCTTAGGACATAGGCCTAGTCTTAGGCTTTAAGTTTAGGCCTAGGAATTAGGCTTTAGACTTAGTCTTAGGCCTTACAAGGGATATGTATGAAGTGACGTCTCAGTTTAAAATTTATCCCTTAAAGGGAGGGGGGGGGGTGTAAAATATGGGTAGAAAATTTTTTTGAATTTTTTTAACAAGTGACCCTTTAGGAGTAATTTTATGCGAAAAATCGATTGCGCATCGAAAAATTCTGGAAAATTTTTTCGGGGGTCAACAAATTGAAAAAAATGCGTCAAAATTAGGAGTTTTGAGTTTTAACCCCAACAAACTTTTTTGGGGATTTTTGATCACCGAAAAATTTTTTCAGAATTTTTCTACTCGACCATACTTTACATCCCCCCTTTAAAATTTATCCTCAATTTATAAAAAAATTATGTGCTCTACTGATTGACTCTGATTCGGGGTAATTTTTCAAAAACATCTTAAAACGTCGCCAAAAGGGCCAATTTTTTATACTTAGGAGTTTTCGGTTATGGCGAACACAAATCTGAAGGAATTTTTCGATTTTGACTTCAGGATCCCTATATACTTTATTGACCCTGATTCAGGGTAATTTTCAAGAATATCCTAAAACGTCGCCAAAAGGGCCAATTTTATATACTTGGGTTTTTAGTGTATGGGGAACATGAATCTGAAAAAATTTTAGGGTGTTTTTGAAAAA
>JAQGBS010004010.1:0-10792 GCA_034698545.1 Acrobeloides obliquus
AAAAAGTTTGTGTATTACAACGAAGAGCTTGTAACAAATTCAAATGCAATTATCTCGAAAACTACAACGTTTCAGAATGTGCCATAAAAACAAAAAATGCTCCATTTTTCATGATCTTTCCGAATATATCATTTTTTCATATGGTTGTAACTTACTGGACTTGTCCTTCTGATTCGAGTTTCCCCCATGTCAAAAACCCTGGAAACAAAAATTCAGCAAGTTTGGGTAGAAGTTTGAGAATTCTAGTTTTTTTATCCCCTGGGGTAAAAAAATTTTTTCCAAATCGTCTGATCTTTTGTAGCCAGGGGTTTTTCGATATGGGGAACTTGAAACTGAAAGAATTTTTTTATTTTGACCACAGGGAAGTGGAGAAAATCAATTGGAGTCAGTTTTCCGGTTTCAGTCTTTTGAACCCGGTATCACTTTTCCTAGAGTCAAATTTTCATTATACAACAAATTTTTATTATGTATAAATTTTTAAATTGGTTATAAACCAAGAAATTTAAAAAATTTTATTCAACCAAAGTTGCTTCTTCTTCCACTTCTTCATCTTTCTTCTCATCTTCAGTTTTCTCCTCTTCCGCTTGTACTGGATTTTCTGGTATCTCAGCTTCTTGTGGTTTGTTGGAAGCCTGTTCTTCAGCTTTTTCAACGTCTTCTTTTTTAACAACTTCGAATTCTTCTTCCGATTCGTATTCTTTTGTAGGGGTCTTCTCTTTCTTTTCTTCATTTTGGCTTTCTATCGCTGCTGCTTCTTCGGCGTTTGCTTCTTCAACAACTTCTTTCTCAGGTTCTGGTTGAGCTTTTTCTTCATCTTGAGTCACATCGACTACATCTTCTTCTTTTTCTTCTTCTTCCTGTGGTGGCAAATCTTTTTCTTCTCTAGCATCAACAAACTCTTTGGTAGTGTCCTCGGCTGGCAAGGATTCTTTTGATTCAGTATTTTGGTTTTCTTCAGCAAGAGGTTTGGCTTCAACTGATTTCGCTTGATCTTGGATCTCTTCTTTAACCGAAGTCGGTTCTTCTTCCTCTTCAATGGGCTCTTTGGCTTCATGATTTTGTGGATTTTCTGTACTAACAGCTTCTGCTTCAGCGTCTTTTTCTCCAGAGAAATTCTCTTCCTGGGCCTCAACAACTTTTTCTGGCTTGGCAGGAGTTGGCTCTTCTGGTACGGTATTTTGTTCTTCTTTCTCATCTTGGACATTTTCTTCTTTTTCAGCTAGAGCAGATTGTTGTACTTCTTGTTCAGAGTCTGATTTTCCTTCGGATTTTTCAGCCTGATCAGGTTTTTCAGCTTCTTTTAGTTTTTCAGATTTTTCTAAATCGTCAGATTCTGCTGGTTTTTCGACTTCATTGACATTTTCTTCTTTTACAGATGGCTCTTCTTGAGCTACTATTTCTTCAGATGGTTGTTCCAATGGTGCTACTTCATTTTTGGGTTCTTTTTCTTCTGAGGCTTGCACATCTGGAAGGGGTACATCTTTTGATTCTTCTGCTGTGACTTGACCTTTCTCGGCTTGCTCTTCATGAGATGGCTCTTCTACTTCAACGATTTCTGCTTCTTTTTCTTCTGTTGGACTCGTTATTTCCTGCTTAACTTCTTCTACAAAATTATCTTCGACGTCTTGTTCTTCAGGAGCTTGCTCTTTCTGTTCAATTCCTCTAACATTTTCGGCAGGAGCTTCTTGGCCCTTTGGTGCCTCTTCCAATGCTTTTTCTTTGACTTCTTGTACCGGTTGTGATGACTCCACTTCTTTTTCTTCCACCGCTTCGAGTTCTGCTGGTGCTTTTTCTTCTTCTTGGGCTATTTCTGGTTTTGGAGCATCTCTCGGTTTTGCTACTTCTGGCTTTTGGGCTTCTCCCGTCTTTTCTTCTTCTTTCTTCTCTTCCCCAACAATTTCTTGAGATCTTATATCTCCAATTGAAATTTCCTCTTTAGCTTCTTCTTGTGCCTTTTCACGACCGACAACTTCAACACGTCGCTTAACATTCTCTCCAACCTTCCATGGTTTCCCACCTCGTAGCCAAACTTCATACGGAATCTCTTCTTTTGTACGTGGATTGACGACCACGACAGACATGAATTGTTTTTCAGCAACTTTGGGATCAAGCATGGTAACGCGGTTGCCACCGAGGAGCAGAACATTTTTGGAGAATTCGAATTTTACTGGATGAGTTTTGTTGATTTCCTGAAAAAAGTACAAGGTGAGTAAAAAAAGTATACTTTTGTGATTTTTGGACCCTGAAAATTTTTTTGAGACTACAAATTTTTTCTAAACATGACCCATATAGGGGTAATTTTATGTAGGGGAATCGATTGCACGCATTTTCGAAGTATGAAAATGCTTTCTTGACCCTGATTCAGGGAATGGAGTTGGTGTATTGACGCGAAAATTGAAAAAATTACTATTTTTGCCCGGAAAGCATCCATCTGAGGGTAATTTTATGTGGAAAATCGATTGTTCCTTTTTGATTTTGACCGCAGAAAAGGGTCGAATTGACCAGAGGACGAAATCTGCAGAAATTTCATAAAATGGTCATAACTTTTTTTTCTCCTCTTGAGTGAAGTCATGGCAGCGACCGAAAGTGAGAAAAAATTTTGTTTGAAAGTATTATAAGAAGGTAGTTTTTTAAAAAGTTGTTTACTAAACAGCTTGTCACCATGGCTGAGTGGTAGTGTTCACGGTTTTTGGCTATGAACATTCAAGTTTCGAATCCCACCAAGTCATTTGGTTCAATAAAAAATGATATTTTTCATAAAAATCGTTAAAAATGACTATTTTTTCTTTTATTTCTAAGATAATTGATTACCTGAATAATATCATTGCCGATCAAAACATCTGCTGGGCAATCCAATGCCACCAGTAATGGAATAAATCCACTATTCCATGGGCCCAACTCTAATGTAACCAAAGATTGGCCCAGAAATTCGATTGGTGTGCCATCACTTGTTGTCGCATTAGGCACCTCTACTTCAGGATTGATCTAGAGTAGAAAATTTTCAATTCTTTTCAATAATACAAATACCTGCAAGCCAAGCGCAATAATCACCCCAGAACTACAAAAGCTGTGCGCGAAGTTTGTGCCAATAATTGCACGGACGTTTTTCCCATTTAATTTTATAACAACCAATGTCATTTTTTAGTGCCTAAAAACGATTTTTTTTAACATCTCACATCTTTTATTTTATTCAAATTGGAATAGTTCCAAATTGCTGATCAATTTTTTGATTTGATTGATTGCAATTTGCTGAAAAAATTGTATTTTGCGGAAAATTAGTCCAAAAACTTTTTGCTAAAGAGCCAAATGTCCTAGCTCTCACGAGTTGATACGAAAAGTTTAAGCTTAAAATATTATCCCAAGCAATTTAGTCTAAAAAAAGATTTTAAGCAAAAAATCTTAGCTCATGTGATTTTAAGAGACACTTTCTTGACAACTCGAAGTTTCTTAGAGTTGTTTCGAGTCAGAATCCGAGTGACAAAAAAATTCAAAACCTTGTCCGGAGCTCAAAAAACCGATTTTACGTTGGTTTTTTGAATTTTCTAGCCAGTCTAAAACACCTTGGATAATTTTTTTCGGCCAAAATTTCTATTTACTGATGTATTTTATCGTGGAGAACATTTCTAGATGTTTTGAAAAAATCAGAGAAAAAGTTTTTTGACCTCTCCTCCTAGTCCCAGGTGTAAAGGCAAAAAATTGAAATTTCTCAAATGTTTTCGAAATCACGCTAGAAATGTTCTCCGTGATGAAATACATCGGCCAAATAGAAATTTTGGTCGAAAAAATATCTAGGGTGTTTTGAGAGGTTAGAAAATTCAAAAAATACATGTAAAATCGATGGTATTGAGCTTCAGACAAAATTTTGAATTTTTTATCGCCCGGATTTTGGCTCGAAATGGCACTTAAAAACTTCCTCATTCATTAATCTCGATAAATAAAGTCAATTTGGAACGCCCTTGAAACTTTTAAGTCAATCTTTGAACTCACAAGGAAGCGTCTCTTAAGCTGTCCGCTGATTTTTTGGTGATAAATGGTAGATGACAAGTTTGTGAGAGTTGGTACTAGTTGAGGAAGAAGAATACCTTGTCAATAAGTGGTACAAAATTTGAAAAATGTAATTTTTTACTTTTTTTTACCTTTAAGCAAAAAAAATCCAAAAGGCATAAAAATTTTTTTTACCTCAAAAAATTGATGAGAATCACCATCGTTTCTGGAAAAATTGAATAATTTATCCCTTGGGGATGAAGATGTTTTTTAGGGGGAGAGATTGCCCAGACCAAAATGGGACGAGTCTGCAAATTTTTTTTAATGCCCTGATAGAATGCTCGCGGGCCGTATCCAGGATTTTTTCATGGGGAGGTAGTACAAGTTCGCGACCCTAGTTGTTGACATGAAGCATACATGCACAAGGAGGGGAGACAAGCTACCTCGGGACTATTTGTTGTCGACCAAAAAAAGGTCGCCATCATATTTTTTTGGATCGGCTAAACAGTAATTTTTCATCCTTTCGAACAATTTTACGTTTGTCGAAAAAATTTTTACGATAACTCGCCTCAATCGGCCCTCCCCCTTTAAACTTTATAATTTTCTTAAACTTTTCTCTTAAATTTTTTAATTTAAAAAAAATATTTTAGTTAAAAAAAGTTTCGTCGTTATGAAATTATACCTCTGCTCTTTGAGTTAGAATAAATTTGTTCAAAATAAATACTTTACAAGATGGCTCAATTTCTTCGAAAAACACAAATTGGAGCCAAACAAATTTACAATGGGTTCAGAAAGACAAGTCTAATTTTGTGTGTGGGTTCAATCTTCGAAGTTCGAATCAATCCTCCTCATTTCTTGTTTTTTCGAAATGTCCGCCTTCGCAGCTGTTCATCAGCTGGGATATGTTTAAGCAATCTTATGCCCCTCAAGATCTCTGACATATTGCATGTAGAAAAAATGATAGCCATTTTTATTTTCTGTGTAATAAAAGGGTTATGAAAACAATAAATTTTGGTTATAATTTTGTTAAGTGAAATGATAAATGTGTCTGCTGCTTTAATTCATAACACAAAATTTTGCAAAAAAATTTTCCCGACTAAAAAAACTCTTATCGCCATGGCAGAGTTCTCGCTTGCATAAAAAGGGTACACGTTCGAGTTCTGCCCCTTGCTAAAAATTTTCGACCATCCGATCTAGCAAGTGCAACGTTGAGCTCGCTGGTTTGATGTAATTCATCCAAGATGTTTCATTAGCGACATACATTGGCTTTACCTTCTACAATGGATGTTTTATAATTGTTTCTCCATAAAAAAACACTTGAAGAAAAATGAAAAATGTTTTTTTTAATCGGAACAACAAAATATTTAATAGCCCTTTCTAGTTTTTTTATCAATTCAAAATTGGTATTTTAAAGGACCAGGGCAACAAAAACATCGATTTTTGGGAATAAGCCTATCACGTAGAACTGCGTTTACTTATCATTTTTTATTTTTACACAATAGGGCGTAAACTAGTGGTGGGAAAAGGATAAGAAAGGACAACATTGTCCTTGGCTCCTTCATGCCCGAGGATAATCGTTTTCCTCATTGCGAAAGGACAAGGACATGATTTCAATATTTTCAGAAAATCGATTTTTGGTTCTTTAATTTATAATGACTTCGACATCTTACTTCAATTTTTAGTCCCTTATTTTCTCTGTAAAGTTTCATTTGATGTAACCAAAGATCTCGCTTCATCCTATTTCTAATAACTTTGATCGTTCTTTGACTCTAATTACCAATTTTTTATTAGCCCCTTCGTTCAAAACTTATAGATACATGTAAACTCAAGTATTTTCTATACGAAATATACAATGTATAGCTTTGATAATATTAAAAGGGCGTGGCTACGCTTGAAGCTTTTTATTTGAGAACCTTTTCGGAGAGGACTAAAAATTTGAGGAATTTATTTTAAGGCCGAACATTCAAGGCCTATAATTAGAGACAAGTCTATGAGGACTATACACTTAAGGACTCGACGCTACATTTGAGGCTTTTAATCAGGTTTAAAAAATATAAAGAGCAGGAAATATGATCTTTAAATCTTATGGGCCTCAAATGTAGTGTCCTAAAAAATCGAGTTCTCAAGTGTATAGTCCTCAAAGACTTGTCCTCAAATTCTGGACCTCAAATGTATGGCTCTAAAAAATCGAGTCCTCAAATGTAGAGTCCTCAAAGTCTTTCCTTCAAATTACGATCCTCAAATGTAGCGCCCTAAAAAAATCTTCAAAAGCTTGTCCTCAAATTCCGAGTCTCAAATGTTCAGCCTCATCTGTCTTGTTTTCAAAAAAGGTTTCTCTAAAAAAACCTCAAATAAAAAGCCTCAAGCATAGCCACGCCATTAAAAGTACTAATTATTACCACTAATTTATATTTATGAACGTATCCATTAGTGTCTGGTTTATAGGCAACTTTTTTACATAACTAAATTCAAACTCTAAAATAATTAACCACATTTACAGATCGTTTCGTCAGAATTGTTTTTTATTTTTAAAGTACGTACGTTTTACAGGGTGTTTTAGCGAATTAGCGAGATTTAAAAATCTTTTGATAAAAAAGAGATTTCTTAATGCGGATTTATGCAAAATGCTTAGAAACCGTGGGGTTTTCATACCCATTCGAAAAATTATAAAGTTAAATTTAAAGGGAGGGTCCAACTTACGCCCGAGTAGAAAATTTTCTTAACAAGTGACCCTTTAGGGGTAATTTTATGCGAGGAATCGATTGCGCACATCGAAAAATTTTGAAAATTTTTTCTGGGTCAAAAAATGGAAAAAATTGCGTCAAAATTAGGGGTTATAAGTTTTAATCTCAACACCCCGGAAAAATTTTCAGAATTTTTCGCTGTGCGCAATCGATTCCTCGCATAAACTTAACCCTAAAAATGATTTTGTTGGGGGTTAAAACTTATAACCCCTAATTTTGACGCCATTTTTTCCATTTTTTGACCCCCGGAAAAAATTTTCAAAATTTTTCGATGCGCGCAATCGATTCCTTGCATAAAATTACCCCTAAAGGGTCACTTGTTAAAAAAATTTAAAAAAATTTTCTATCTGGCCGTAAGTTGGACCCCCCTTTAACCCTTATCCGCTAACCAAGGGTCATTTTGACCCTGTAAAATTTAAAATGTGCATAAATTTTTGTTACAAAGGTTTCAGAACATGATATTCAAAATCTAAATAGATTTTTATATCTAGTTTCTAAAATTTTAATTGGATATATGAAGTTATAGTATTCTAGAAAAAATATAGATCATATACTGAAAAATCCGATTCTAGCTAACCAAGGGTCATTTTGACCCTGTATATAAAATTATCAAAATTTTATATTTTTATCCATGATTTTTTACTTTACTAACAAAAAAAGAATCAAAAATTAAATTTTTATGATTTATTCTTCTTCTTCTTCGATTGGCTCATCCCAGCAATTGTCACAAATTATGAAATGATGTTGAGGACATACAACCATTGAACATTCACCGCATTTAGTTGAATATTTAGTATCATTTCGTTGATATGGACATATCTTACATCTGGTCCTTGTGTCGGCGTGTTCGGGACGTTCAGGACGATGCCTTTCAGCTACAGCAATGCCCATCCTATTCATCGCTTTCCTCACGTTCTTCTGCATAGATCTAGGGTTTTGACTTCTTCGATCGATATGCGGTCGAATCAACTCATTACCCAAAGCCTAAAATTTTTATTTTTATTTTGAAGAGCATAGTCATACCTTTAGAAAAAGGCGCCTTTTGTCCTTCTTATTTTCCTCCCAATTTGGATGATCTTCAGACCAAATAATAAACGAAGCATAGCCGCATAAGTCAACAACGTTGAAGAATACCACCATGGGCCACCTCTGCACTTTTCGTTGGACACTATACGTTTTGAGCATTTTGTTGAGACCATCGACGCCTGATTTTGTAACATTGTATAAAGCAATGGATTGTGGAAGTTGTTTATCTCCTGGTTCTATAGCAATCTCATGGTTCACAGTATCAAGAACAACCACGGCCTTGTTGCGTTTAGGAACATAGCTTACCAATGTAACCATGTTGTTGAACCCGTAAACGCTGCTGTATACAGGGCGGTTCCTAAAAATTCTTTTTATTATAATCTAAAAATTCTTTTTATACTAATAATTACTTATTAGGTAGCATTTCCGGTGGTATTTGCGGCTTGTTCATTCTCATAGTAAAAACACATCCTGTTTGATTAGCAATAAGATCTGTAGCTAGCTGGAAATCTCCGAATAAATTGTCACCGGTGATAGATCTTCCTTTCTTTTGCCAAGGTTGAGTAAGTCTCATAACAACTGCGGTAGGCTTGTTGCGCATAGCTGCTTCGGCTTTAGTCTCATGCGGTTGAGCACCTATATAGACTTCACCACGTAGCGGGTAAAAGTTTACACAATCGGCATTCCAAAGAAACTTTATACCGAATTTATCGGGCTTTCCTTTGATGTATTGGCTAAATCAATCTTTGATGTATTGGCTAAACTAACGTTTCCTATCGAAAAAACTCACCGGAATGAACAGCGTCCGCGAGTTGGTTTCATCTGTTCATCCACGCACAAGGAATCACTCGGCACATAGTTTCGATGAAGATTTCCTTGTAGAAGCTCCCATAAATCTCTTATGGGGCTAAGTTTATCCACTTTTCTTCGATCGTCCCGGGATAAAGCATCATCAAATCTAAATTTTCACTTTCTATGAAACACATTCAAAAATTACCTGCAAAAGCGAGTCAAATTTTTGAACCGCTCTTTGCTCATAGTCGCCCGAAAATGTGGATGACCCTCGTCGGCGTTCCATAGCTCTTGTAAGGGTAAGAATTTAGATTTCCATTGACCCATAAGGAAGAGTAAGCCAACATATGCATCAAATTCGATTACATCCGTATCTTTCCAATCATCACCTTTTATCATATACCCCTTTTGGTTTGTATATCGAACACAGATTTCTTTCATGTTAGGCGTGAAAAATTTGTTGAAGGCTTCCAGAATCGTTTGATTGTTTCGAGCATGACGCGGGATAGATTTTCCTTCACGGATGATGTTATGCCTAGGAGTAGAGTTGTGCAATTTACGTAAATTATAAAAATCAAATCGACTCAGATGAGATTCGAACCCGAGACAGTTTTATGTTTTTAATATGAGCTTGGTTCAGTGGTAGTGCTCCTCATATTCGAGTATAATGATCCGGGTTCGAATCTCATCTGAGTCGATTTGATTTTGATAATTTACGTAAATTTACGTAAATTATGTAAATTTACATTTGTAAATTTACAACTGCATAGCACTACCTAGGAGTTTGTCGAATATGAGGTTCATCACGTGACCATGAAATACCACTACGGCTCACCATATCTCCATTTCTATCCACATCCATTCCATCATTTTCTTCGTTTTCATCCTCTTCTTCGGATAGCTCATCCGGATTTTCATCTGGCTCTGATCCTGAACTGCTATCCAAAAATTCCTCATCCGATGAGTCTGATTCCATAATAAATTTATAAATAGGAATAAAAACTTTCAATAGCCAAAATGAAATCTTAAAAAAAGTTATTTTTATAGTAAAAAATAATGATTTCAAGAAGATTTTTATTGCAGGGTCAAATTGACCCTTGGTTAGCTAGAATCGTTAAAAATGAGGTTAGCCGATGAGGGTTAAAATCAAATATTTGCATTCAAAAAAATAATTATAGTTTAAAATTGATAAAGTATAACGTAAAAAAGTTGTTTACTAAACAGCTTGTCACCATGGCTGAATGGTAGTGTTCATGGTTTTTGACTATGAACGTGCATGTTCGAATCCCTCCACCAACCAAATGTTTTGCCGTAAAATCAAATTTTTAAAATTTTTTTGAATGGGCATGAAAACCCCACGGTTTCTAAGCATTTTGCCAAAATCCGCATTAAAAAACTCTTTTTTTATCAAAAGATATTGAATTTTTAAATCTCGCTAATTCGATGAAACACCCTGTAATATGTTTAAATATTCTTTGAATCCCTTATGATATGTATCATATGATTTTATTTTTACGATTTTTTCTACTTCCTCTTTGAAGCGATAATAAGTTGATACTCTTGCGTAATAACTATTTAGATGTTGAAGGCTTCGGTTAATGTATGTTTACGGGCAAAGATCACTATAAAATTTTGTGATTACGTAGACAGATGTTTTAATTTTTTATGCTCGTTTAATTAAATTTTTCGGGAGTCAAAAAAGTTTCTATATGACGGAAACCAAGAATCAATTTAACGTTTTCTTTAACTCGATAATGGTACTCTAAAATTATAGAGGATAAATACTTTTTGTCTAAAAATTTTCTTGCATATCATGTTTCTATATTTCTATTTCAGCTATAATTAGTCTATAAATATTTTATCATGTCAAATATTCTCTAGAGGATATAGGATTCCATATAGACATTTTTATAATGCTTATGTGTAAACTTTTTATATTTTCTACGGGATTTTAACAAATAGCGACCTATTCCTTAAACTCTCTATGTAATTTTTATTTATAAACTTTATTTAAATTGCTGCACATTTAAGTAATACAGAAAATTCTTCTAATTTTGTCTATTTTTATAAAACTATGACTATTATTATCGAAGGTAAGATTTGTAGGTTTTACAAAAAATGGTAACAATTCTTCTTCTTTAAAGGACCAGTCTAGTCAGTTACAACCACATGAAAAATGATATATTCGGAAAGATCATGAAAAATGGAGCATTTTTTGTTTTTACAGCATGTTCTGAATCGTTGTA
>JAQGBS010004011.1:0-10792 GCA_034698545.1 Acrobeloides obliquus
TTGCTTGATAGGAACCGAACAATTTATTTTATGAGTGCCATGAAATTGGATGAATTTCATTTCCTACTTAAGTAAATTTTAGAAACTGAAATGAGGCGCTGGAAAGTTAACAGCAATTCATAAACTTATAAACTTTCCAATTTTTACTCCTTAATTCCGTTAGGTAATCTCAACTTACAAGGAACAGTCAAGAAGTGTGTCCTCGAAATTTTAAATAATTTCAACGTCAATGTGTTTCTTATATATTTTTTCTGTATCTATTAACGTTGAAATTATTTAAAATTTTGAGGACAAACTTCTTGAATGTTTCTTGTTAGAGTCTTCATGTTTAGATTAGAAACTCAAGCTGGTACTTATGTGAAAGAGTTCGTCACTGGAGATTTTGGAAGAACCCGACCATCGTTGGCCGATTTAATGGAAATAGAATTAGGTAAAGTCGATATTCTTCAATTAGATGTTGAACATGTTGATCTTGATTGGCCACCGAAAAGTATTCATGCAGTGTGAATATTGTTATAGTATTTATTAAATTTTTTGTTTAATTATTGTTGAGTTTGAATTTGATAAAATTTTTATCATAATTCTTGTTATTCCTTTTATATTGTCTATTATCTGTTTTTAGCAGAATATATTTTTTCTATGAAATAGTTATAGTTAAGTAGCTAAATATATTTTTAGTTAAAAATTTAAATATAAGCATGTGTTCTGTACTCATGGTGGCTGAGAAACCTATTCTTGCTGATTCAATAGCAAAAGTTTTGTCAGATGGTCGCTCTTCGCACAGAAAAGGTAACTTTCTCAATTTTTTTAGATCATTCGGAGATTTAAGTCTGGGGAGCTCAATAACGTGAAAAAATTTGAAAATTTTTTCTTTTCAGAAAATGACCCCTTTAACGTAATTTTTAACGAGGAATCCAAAAAAAGCATGCCTACGCTGACACTGTTTCGAGCAAAGTTCATATAACTTGGGCGCCGAAAGCGATTTTTGAAAAGCTGTACAAATCATCCATCGAACTAATTATAACCTATGCTATTGAATGCTGGTACTCTTCGCAAGTCGTCTTACAAAACTCTATTGAACGCGTGAAGAAATTCATCGCTAAGCTCTATCGGCTGATGTGGTGACAATAGGAACCCCGAACATGTTCAAGACTGCTGTGTTGGCTTTTTAAAAATTTTTTCACGTCATTGGGGTCCCTAGACTTGAATAGCCTTCGGATTTTTAGGCTGGAACGGTGTATGCTCCGTAAGTGAATATACTGGCTTGTTTAAAGGCAAAACTGCAAAGTTCAAAGTGACTAGTACTTGTGGTCATGTTATGTGTAAGTTTCGTTGTTACGTTTTTATTTCATAGTTTCCTTGTATAGCCTTGGATTTTCCTTCGCGCTTTAACAACTGGAACACAGTAGATCCAAACGAACTTTTTGCATGTCCGACTGAGAAAAAAGAAGCCAACCCTAAGCACAAGATGAATCAAGTATGGAACATAATTTTTTATCTTTATATAGGCAATTTTCAGTTTCTCGCATCCGAAGCTCGTGATTGTGATTATTTAGTTCTGTGGTTGGATTGTGATAAAGAGGGTGAAAATATCTGTTTTGAAGTGATCGAAGCCGTCCAAAGTTCCATGCGGAAGCCGAAAACTGGGAATATTATGGACGTTGTATTTAGAGCGCGCTTTTCAGCTGTTATTGAGCGTGAGCTCAAGGATGCTATGCAGAATTTAGTTAAGCCGAATATCAATGAATCTCTGTCCGTAGACGCCCGGTAAGATTGGTACTACATTTGTATTCCATTTTCCACTTGAATTGGGCTCAACGTGTTTTTTCTCTCATTAGTTAAAAATTTGGAGCAAGTTCCGCTGGTTGCCGCTGCTTAATTTGGCTAAACTCGGCAAAAAACTTTTATTTTCTTCCGGAAATTGCTCATTTAGGGGTAGTTTTATGCGAAAAATTTATTTATAGCCATTTTTAATCGAACAATGATTAGTGAAGTTTATGAAAGCAACGATTTTATATAGTTTTTCACAGGCATTCCTGCGTGGTCGTATATTGGCGGAAAAATCCTGTTAATTTTTCCGCTAAAAACGACCACGCAGGGATGCATGGAGGGATAGTTGTTTTTTGTTGTTTCGAGAAAATCGAATTTTCACCATTTTTTTGCGAGTTTCAGTTTGTTCGCGCAATGAAAAATTTGGATTTTAAATTAGAGCTTGTTTTTTTATACTCATGTAAACCATGTTGGTAAATTTTATTATTTTAGTCAAGAATTAGATCTTCGTATTGGCTGCGCTTTTACTCGCTTTCAAACGAAATATTTTCAAGTAAAGGCTACTTATCATGAAGAAATTTGACACAATTTAGGACAAATATGGAGATCTGGATAGTACGTTGATCTCCTTTGGGCCTTGTCAAACACCTACTTTGGCATTTTGTGTGAATCGCCATGATCAAATTGTACAGTTCAAGCCTGAACCATATTGGCTTATTTCATGTGAGATTGAAGTGTTGAAGAAGCCTGTGAAACTAGAATGGAAACGTGAAAGGTTATTCGATAAAGACGTTGTGCAAATGTACTATTTGCGTTTAAAGGTAAGAGCTACGAAGTCGAACACTTGAATAGACAAAAAATTGAAATTCTTGATTTAAAAAAGTTAAATTTATTAATTGTCCTATTGTGGGCGGCACTAGGACAACTTACAACGGTCGATTTTTCCAGTTTCCTGTGGTCAAAATCAAAAAATTTCTTCAGATTCGAATTTCCCATGTCGAAAAACCCACAATAATTTAGAAAATTTTTGCAATATGTGTACACACAGGAATACCTTGATGGAAGTAAATTTTCCCATCAACACGACCACACAGGGATACATAGAAATTAACTAGTATGGTACTTTAAGTTGTCTTTAGGATAAAGATGCTGCTATTGTGACTGACGTAGTTTCTAAAGAGCTTACCAAGGATAAACCGAAAGGTAGGGTATTCTTTTTGACCAAACATGATAATTTTCTATATCTTTTTTAAGCATTAAATACAGTAGAACTTTTGCGAATAGCTTCAAGTGCGTTTGGCATCGGACCTGCTCAAACCATGTCCGTGGCCGAACATTTGTATACGCGAGGGTAATTGTTGTTATTTGTTATTTTAAATGTTTACTTGCTTTTTTTAGCTTTATTAGCTATCCTCGTACTGAAACAACATCGGTTTGTTAGCTTGTAGCAGGGGTGCCAGATTGTGAAATTTGCATAATTAACTGAGTTCAAGTTGGACCGTTAAAAAGTAATGAATTTTCAAAAAGTTTCTTCATACAACCCCCTGCTGAAATTTTTTAGCAAGGACTTTGTGAAGAAACTTTTTGAAGATTCGCTACTTTTACGATCCAACTTGAATTTGATTAATTATGCAAATTTAAAAATCTGACACTCCTGGTCTTGTAGCTTATTACAGAATGATTTAATTTTAGTATCCTACTGGATTTAACTTTAACGCCACTTTGCAACAACAAACATCGAATTCAAGATGGGGAGATGTTGCGAAAAAAGTATGTGTGGGCTGTGTTGTTATAATTTTTCAACTTTTAGCTACTCGCTGAAGGCATATCGAAGCCTAAGGGTGGACAAGACGTCGGAGGTATTCAACTTCTAATTTTTTTCATCAACATGATAATTTTTAATTAAGATCACCCTCCAATTACGCCAATGAAAGGAGATGATGGACAGCTATCAGGCGGTAATGTATTTCCGATTTTTCTTTTTATTCTCAGGGCACTTTGTTTTTTTGCGCTCACCTTGAAAATTGACTTGATTTTATTTTTCTTTATAAAACTTTCAGCGATCAACAATTTCTTCACTGTTTATAATTTCATTTGTTTACTTTCAATTATAGATATTTAGAACGCAAAACTATAGAAGTGCCCTTTTTAGATCATCTAAGACTGTACGAATACATTACGCAGCATTTTATTGCGACTGTTATGAAACCTTGTCGATATGAAAGCATTACTGTTCGGTATAGATTCTGAGCACTTCTATATAACTATAAATTTCCGATTTGTAGATTCCTCATCAATAATGAAGAATTTACTCTTCAAACTAGAAAAGTTATTGACCCTGGGTTTACAAGTGTCATGAGTTGGCAAGCGATAGATGATACTGAAGTACCAACATCTTTTTCGAAAGGACAATCTTATCCTATTAGGTATGTTTGAATTGAAGCACATTTGGTTTGAAAATTTTTTAGAGAAATCAAGATAATCGAGAGAGAAACTACTCCGCCCGGATATTTGACTGAATCTGAATTGATTACATTAATGGAAAAATTTCAAATTGGCACAGACGCATCGATTCCTGTGCATATCAATAATATTTCGACAAGGAACTATGTGAAGGTAAGGTTTTTGCTGCAGATGGAAACTATTTTTAATAATTGTGGTGCTATAGCTTTTTATTTTTCGATATAAACTTTACGAAAAAACGCTGAAGACTTATGCAAAGACCTAATAAATTTTTCGGTTTAGGTAGAAAGTGGAAGAAGATTGATTCCAACTAAATTGGGAATAGCTCTAGTGCGAGGTTATTTACGTATTGATCACGAGCTTGTCGAGCCAACTATGCGATCCGAAGTTGAAGCCCAGCTGACTCTTATAGCAAAAGGTGTAGCCGATTATAAAACGGTTGGTTTATTATACAATCATCCGGCTAAAATAGGGAAATAGTTTAGGTAACTAATCATGCTCTAGAAAATTTTCGTCGGAAATTTGTCTATTTTGTACAAAACATTGGTCTTGTGGATTCTCTCTTTGAAGGTTGGTTATCTTTTTAAACGTTTAAAACAAATGTACTCTGTAGCAGAGGCGTATGAAATCTCGATTGGTCGCAATTTGAACCCAAAAAATTGATATGTTTGCGAAAATAAGGTGAAACAAGCGTTTTTACGCTTCGGGAGTGCGCGCAATCGATTCCTCGCATGTTTTTACCCCTATATAGGTTATATTGAGAAAAAATTTTTGAAGATTGACCCCCAAATGGTGTTATGAATATTTTCAGATTCATTTACACCATTAGCTGACACTGGTAAGCCATTCAGTCGATGTGGAAAATGCCGTCGCTTTATGAAACTGGTTTCTGCTCGACCTCAACGATTATTCTGCGCTACATGTCAAGTAATAACTTGAGACATTTACCACATGTGTACCCATTTTAGGAAACTTATTCGTTGCCGAGTGGTGGCAAAGATATCACGTTTCGAATACATGGTGAAAACAAATGTCCATTGGATGACTTTGATTTGATCTACTTATCCGCGCCGGGTGGAAAACTAGCTCGTTCATATGCGCTGTGCCCATATTGCTTCAACAATCCACCGTTTCCTGATATGAAAGAGCACAGCGGTTGCAATGCGTGTACTCATCCGTCCTGTCCACATTCGATGATTACGCAGGGTGTCGCACAGTGTTTGAATAATTGCTATAACGGTCAAGGCGTACTCGTTTTAGGTGCTGCTTCGAACGTGAAAAACGCATTGACCTTAAGAATTTTTTAGACCCTCAATCTGGACCAAAATGGCGGCTAGTTTGCAACAAATGTCCATCAGTCGTCACTTTGTTTGAAGGAGCTTCAAAGTTGAAGATTGTAGATAATGAATGTGTGAATTGTGGTGCTAAGAAGATTCACGCTGATTTCAAAGTAGGTTTTTTTGCTTACATCATGTTTGGAAATGAGTATTCGGTATTAATAACTTTTTGTGTGCGTATATGTTTGCCCCGCATAAAATTACCTCTAGAGGGGTCAATTCCAGATGGTGAAAAAAATTTTGTTTGAAAAATCTCACGTTCAGTGGGATACCTAATCCGATATTATCTTCCGAATTATTTTAGGCAAACGTCAAAGAATTGGATGACAAAAATTCCTATAATGGATGCGTATTTTGTGACCAGGATAAACTAGGAACTCTGCTCAACTTTAATCATGCCCATTTGAATGTAGATGCCTTAAGGTGAGTTGTTTGATTATGAAGAAACTTTTTGAAAATTCCATTACTTTTACGGTCTCACTTGAACTTGATTAATTATGCCATAATTTCAAAATCTGGCATCCCTGTTATAATCCTAAATATTATATCAACTTTTAGGAACTCTATGAATCGTATGAATATCTCCCGAGGTCGTGGAAGAGGGCGAGGAGGAAGAGGTGGCCGTCGTGGTGGTAGAAATCCTCGTGCTAGCCGTGGAAGATAAGCTTAACTATTACTATATCCTAAAACAATATGTATAAAATAAAATAGTCGAATTTTAAACTATTCGTTTACTATATTAATGATTCGGGAGCTAGTTCACTTGTTGGGAGGCTACTTATCATGATTAAAAAGTTGAAAATTTTCTCTTTTAAAATCGGCCGAAACATCCTATTAGGGGTATTTTTAAGAGAGACACACATTGTGATGTTTTTTGAGAGATTGCGTCTCACCATGGGTAAGAGCTTTCGACTTTTTGACCATGATAAGAGTGCCTTCTAACAAGCTCCAAGGTTCATTTTTTAATATTGTTGAATTGTTAAAGATTTCTTGTTGTTCGTTTTTTGAGTTATCTAAGCTTTTATTAAAAAAAGTAAAAACAGTGCCACAAAAAACTACAAACATAGCACTGGGTTGCATTACGGCTGAACACGTTGAGCATTCAAATCGTTATGCTTGCAAGAAAGACCAGCGGGCGGAGAACTGTAACACATTTAAATTTAAACAAATAATGGAAAAGAATAAAGAAAACATTTTTGTACAGAAATTGCACTAACAGTCCCATTATGGACAACAAAGTTTCCATAACTCGATTATCACTCAAAAAATATTTCTCTTGTGGTGATTACAACTAAAATGGGCTATTCTTACAGATACACTTCGCCACGTAACCGACACTTTATATAACGATAGCCATGAAAAGGGTAATATCTCCATCCTGCAAATGGCCCCCTGATGCAGAAATAATCGAGTTAAATATTTGCGATATATAATATAGTATGTATAAATTTAAAAAAGAAAAATGGAATGAATTATTACAGATATAAAGGCTTATAGAATTGCGCACCAAATATCAATATATATAAGTTGTATAAGAGGAAATCAGTCGTTGAAAAAGGCTGGCAGTGACAAGGATACACGACATGATCAACAAGAGAGTAATTCATTAACATTATTTACAGACATTAAAAATTCAAAAAAAATATAAGAATCATTAATAATTATTGATAGAGAAAAATTCCGGTTAAAGATCTTTGCTCTTAGAAGATCTTTGCTATTTCTATTTGCAAATATAGACTTCCGGGGTTCAAAAGTTCTGAAACTAATGGGCAATAGTCATGAGCAGGTCATATATAAGAGATGCTAATGGATTAAGAGAAAAATCTCCCTTAGCTTCTTTAAATCAGGGTAGCCAAAACTTTACAGAGTGTTCCAAAAAAGACCGCCATTTGGTCATTTTTTGGAGAAAATTTCTTTTTTTTGGAACACCCCGTACACCTTAGGTCAAAAATTTTTTCCCCTGTTCAGTATATTTTGTCAACTAGATCAGAGCTTTTGCCAACATAAAGTAACAATATTAAAAAAAGAAAATAAAAAGTGACAAAAAATTTTTAAAATTAACCCAATCAAGAGCAGCGGGGGGGGACAACTAGGGCCATTGTCTCTGGCTGAAAAAAAACCAAAGGGTCCCCTTGTGGGAAAAACCATAATGTCCTCCTAATGATTTTTACGGGTCAAATAGTCAGAAAATTTTCAAAAAATGAAATTTTTTAAAGATTTTTTGTTAAAAACTTTTTTGAGACCCCCGACTTTTGAGGCTTAAGTCTTGATTTTCCGACATTTTAGGCTCAAAATTTTATTTTTAAAATTAATCAAAAGTCGGGGCCTGCGTTCAAGCATGTCAAAAATGTAACTTTGCCTGATTTTCAATAAAATCATGTTTATTGAAACGGTTGATCATGAAGCATAAAATTTTAGTGGTCGAGAAACAAAAAAACCAATAAAATTTTATACTTCATGACCATCGCTTCAATAAACACGATTTTATTGAAAATCAGGCAAAGTTACATTTTTTTACATGCTTGAGCGCAGTCTTAACCCTCTCGAGCTCAAGTGTTAGATCTCAAAATTTATATGGAAAAAATTTTTTTGAACATTCTCAACGTACAATCTGATTGTAGCTTTGTGCTTGCAATTGAATAGCAGTCAAATAGTCCAACCAAAATGTAGTGTAAATAGATTGTTCTGATTGAAGAACACTTGCTGCTTGAGGAAGTTGTCTCTAAAATAAAAGATTGAAAAATTTTTTCCAACTTTTTTTATCACTTACATATACATCATAAGTTTGTTTCGGCACACATATATTGATTAAATTATGCTGTCCGGTTGTAGTATTATCACTAATCAATGGAATATGTTGCATCCTTGATGTTAGATCAATTCGTGGAAATTTCGCTTCAGGCTCTACTGTTGTTATGTTCTAAAAACAGGATTTACAAAAGAAAAAAATTTTTTTGACGTTCACATTGACTTTCAGGCAAATATAAATTGAAACGATTGATCGGTTATTAGGAAATTCAAAACACGGAGGAGGCAGGGGTACGAAAAAGCAAGAGTATCCCCAATTTCAAAGTGTAAAAAATTTATTTACGAGAGTTTATCTTCCAAAATCTAATCGATTGTGCGCGTACTATTCCTCTAACGATTACTTTTAAGGGGCCTGAGAAAAACCGTTTTGAGTGAGCGAGCAGGGGTCAAATACCCTGTGCTCCTACCACTCCTCCAACACCCAGATTCACCTCAAATCGCTAAATTGGAGAAGGAGGAACTAGCTTTTATTTCCCCTTTACCGGATGTTTAGGGTCCTCCGTTGGTTCACGCTGTGTGTGTGAAGCAAAAAAGTTTTTCGACTATATCCCCAGACTTACATCAGCTGAACGTTTTAAAGCAAGTCGATTCTTCCATGTATATTTGCATTCTTCTTCCCATTTTTTATTGTGCTGCTGTAGAACTTCTTTAGTTAGCGGAATTTGTTCTTCGATCAAGCCCGTCGAATCGGTAATCAATCGGCTCATGCGATTTTGAACTTCTGTCTGACTTTTCAATAAGCGGTTCACATTTTCCAAACAATTGATCTAAAAAGAAAAAATTGAAATAAATTTTAAAAAAACAACTGATCGGTAGCACAATGGTAGTGTACTTGGACGGTAGCCAGAAGCCTGGTCCGGGTTCGAGTCCCCCTCGGGTCCGAAAACCTTTACCCAATTTCAAATTCTCAAAAATAATTCTTACTTGATTGTAAGAAAGCGACGCCGCAGATTGTGGTGAATCCACTGTAGGTGGCGAAATTCTTGTGCTAGTCAAAACTTGCTGCTGTTGCATTTCATTTGGATCATTCGATCCGTTGACCAAAGTCTCCACTATTTTATCAATATATGAACTAACGGTTGCAACTGGCTCAAGATTATGTTTCAATTCATTCACGGAGCGGACAGGCTGGGCTAATAACGCCCGAAGTTCGGAATCAACCAATCGCATTTCACTTTCAGATAGTTTCGACGGCATTGTTGGGCAAGACGCTTCAAACATTTCGACTGGCATCAAGGAATCGGCTCGAACCGAATGCCTTCCGACGATCATCTCAATTTGTTGTGTCCATGGGTTGACGAAAGCCGACCATTCGCTGTCTGTGTATACGATACTTCCATTATAGGCAACCATTCGAAGTTTTGGAGTAGAAACAATTCGTTCGCCATTTGAATGCACTAAATCGTTACTAGTTAAGAAGCAAGGATGAAAAAGTTTTTGTCTTTTTATTCTTGAATATAGTTGCCGAATGAAATTTTGAAACTAGTATCGAGCGGGTTATCCTGAACGTGAAATTTTTCGAAAAAATTTTTTTTCATTATCGGGAGTTACTCTAGAGGGGTCAACTCCAGATGATGAAAAAAATTTTTGTTCGAAAATTTTCACGTTCAATGAAATGCCTAATCGATACCAGTTTTTTTCGAATTTCTGCAATTTTTTCGAATTTTTCAAATTTTGACAAATTTCTGCAATTTTTTCGAATTTTTCAATTTTTAACGAATTTTTTTATTTTTGACGAATTTTTGCAATTTTTTCTATTTTTGACGAATTTTTCAATTTTTGACGAATTTCTGCAATTTTTTCGAATTTTTCAATTTTTAACGAATTTTTTTATTTTTGACGAGTTTTTGCAATTTTTTCGATTTTTTATAAATTTTTTCGAATTTTTCAATTTTTGTCGAATTCTTCAATTTTTGACGAATTTTTCAAATTTTGACGAATTTCTGCAATTTTTTCGAATTTTTCAATTTTTGTCGAATTTTTGCAATTTTTTCGAATTTTTCTATTTTTGACGAATTTTTCAATTTTTTCGAATTTTTCAATTTTTGTCGAATTCTTCAATTTTTGACGAATTTCTGCAATTTTTTCGAATTTTTCAATTTTTGTCGAATTTTTGCAATTTTTTCGAATTTTTCAAATTTTTTCGAATTTTTCAATTTTTGATGAATTTTTCAATTTTTTCAAATTTTTGACAAATTTTTGACGAATTTTTACAATTTTTTCGAATTTTTCTATTTTTGAAGATTTTTAATAAATTCTGAAATTTTCAGAATCAAAAAATATTTTTAAATTTAAAAAAATCAAAACTCACATTGAACGTGCGTCTGTTTAACCCGCTGAACATCGTCGAAATGAATGAACGAAAAAATGGAGCGTCCAGTAATTTCGCTAGGAAAATGTCCCAGGAACGGAAT
>JAQGBS010004012.1:0-10791 GCA_034698545.1 Acrobeloides obliquus
ACATTCTTATGCGTTGTTTCTGCATCTCCTCTTCCAATTCCGTCACTAAAATGGGCATATCAAAAGTATGCAAAAAATGATAGCACACCTTTACGCTTAGTTTCTTCTGTTAAATGTGCGTAGGTCTTCTCGTGCAATGTTTCCAGCTCTGCTATTCTCTGCCTCAATGAATTTGTAGTCTAAAACTTTTAAGTTGTCTTGCATGTATATCCGGATACCTGTTCATGCGCACTTTTCATACCGTCATGATTCTTTTCTAAAACCCGCAACTTCTTTTGTAAATGCCCAATAAGTGATTTGAAGTAGTTCAGATCTTGTTGAGCCGAATCACGTGAGTCACCTTCGTCCGAAGTTTCTTCAATTGTCTTTTTGGTATTCTTCAGAGTTGGGCTTACAGGCACTATATCCACTTCGCTTGCTGTTGGAGTAGCAATAGGCTTTTCAATTCCAAGAACAGCTAAGATAAATACATTATAAAATCATAAAGCGGGTACTAGTTAGGATGAGGAACCCCACCCAAAAAAATTTAAAAAATTTTGAGTGGTGTCCGAAAATCCGAACTAGTACCATACACAGTTGCACAGACCCCGACCAAAATTTTTGTTTTTATGACCCACCCCCTCCGCAGTTTGGCGACCTTTTTTTAGACCTTCTAAAAAATCGGTCCCTGGCGTCGGGGACCGATAGCCTATCCCCCTTCCGCCCCATGAACTACTCCCTCACCACCTCATGACCCACCCCCTCCCTACCCCGTGACCCACCCCGATCGAATTTTACCGGGGTATTGGGGTTGTGCAATTGTGGTACCAGCTTACTATATATATCAAGCGATGGATCTTTTGTTTTTAATTTATAGAAAGTTGACTTGAAATTATAGATTAGCGTCTCAAACGTGTCTTTCGCTTCAAGCTCTTTAGCTTCCTAAAAATCAAATGATCATACAAAAAATTTTTTATCTACTTTTTGTTTTCCTAAAGATAACGTGCTGCTAGCACCAATTTTCAACTTGGACCTCAACTCCGTGATCACATTATTCAGTTCGACATTTTCCTGCTCTCGTGTTGCCGATTTTTCAGTCAATTCACGAATGCGTTCTTCTAAATGAGCAATCCGGGATTCTTTTTCTCCCAATTCATTTGCGTTTAGCGAATACCGTCCGATGATCGTAGATAGCTCTTTTTCATACGAGGCTTTCGCGTTAGCCAACTCTTCTCTTAGCAGCTGAACTGTTGGAGTGGTTTCCGCTTTCTTTTTCCAATGAAGCATTTCGGACTCCAGTTTCGCCATATCCTTCAATTTTAATTCCATCGATTGTACCTGATGATCTCGTTCTTGCAATTTTCTATACAATTCAGATATCTAAAAATATAAAATAATTCATCTTACGAGAGACAATCACAAAGTATGACACCCAAAATTTTTCAAAATCATTTTTAAAATTTTTCTCATACCCAAAAACGGTAAAATATGCACACAAAAAATTTTCATTCAGTTTGATTATGAGGAGATATAGACGTTTTTAAGACAAAAAATGTTGTTTTTAAGGAAATCCAGGAGGTCCAAAAACAACTTTTTTCACTTATTTCATCGAAATTTCGACATTTTCCACCGTTTAGGCTAACATTTTCTGATAGTTTTTAGAAAAAGTTGAAAATTTTTTGAAAAAATTGATTTTGAGATCCATCCATTGGGGTCCAAAAAATCAATTTTTTGTTGAAAAACTTGATTTTTTGGACCCCAATGGATGGACCCCAAAATGAATTTTTTACAAATTTTCAACATCTAAATGTTCGCTTTGATAGATTTTGGGTGCCATACTTGATGACTGCCCCTTGTGAAACACTTCTAAAATTACAACCTTAGAATGCATTTCAGAAACAATTGCACCATGATCACTCATGGTCTTTTCTTTTTCAGTCTCAACTTCTTGTAATTTCTCTTTCAATTTTTTCTATAAAGTCGTGTTTACTCATTTAGCTGAGATAACTAACCGTAGATACGTCATCTTGAACCTTGTCTAATTGAGCCTTGAGTTGCTCATTTTTGGCCTAAATGCTATATAGAATAAAAGTCTCGGACAAGTGCTCACCAGTAATGCCTTACGATCAGCTTGAAAAGCTAATTCTTTTTTCTTATTTTCTATCGTTAATGTCGATATAGCCTGCTTCAAAGCTTCGACGTGACTTAACGACTAAAATTCTAGTGTTAATGTATAAAAAATTGGAGCTAGTTCATTTGTTGGGAGATACTTACCATGGTCAAAAAGTCAAATTTTTTCTAAAATCGGCCGAAAACATCCTGTTAGGGGTATTTTTAGGCGAGAAACACACTGGCGATAGTATTTTTGCGTGAAAATTAATAAATAATTCTGAAAAACTTCATTTTTAAAAAATTTTAATATCAAAAACCCATTTTCTTCAAGCCCATCATTTCGCGTTACCCGAGATGGTCCAGGGAGACAATGCTTCATGAGTATGGGCTATGACACCTCTTGTGGCCCGAAAGTTTCACGAACTCGGTAGAAACTCTTGCGTACGGGGGGCCGTTGAGATGTTTTCGACTGATTTTAAAAAAAATTTCGACTTTTGACCATGCTAAGTGCCTCCAACAACGTGAACTAGCTCAAAAAAATTTATTATACTTCTGATTCACTTGAAGAGCTTGGGTTCTCTTCAGTGGCATTTTGAGCACCAAGAGCTTCTAAAGCTACTTCAAGAGCTTTCTTTTCGGTCTCCAAACTTTTATATGCGCGTACAACATCTGAAATGTTTTCTTATAAAGAAATAAAAAACGATTACCTTTAAGCTTTTTCTCGTAAGTTACAAGTTGCTTTTGTTGTTCTTCGAGACGCCTATTCAGTTCCTCTTTACTCATAAGCTAAATTTTTTATACAAGGCGTTCTAAAAAACCGCCATTTGGTAAGTTTGCGGCAAAATTTTTTCTCGATGACTCATTAGATGATAATTTTATGCGAGAAACCGATTGAGTGCATCGGAAAACCTTGAAAACGCCTCCCAGATCATGAAATATAAGATTTTCGTATTTTTTCGGTAGGAATTCCTACTTGAAAATTGAATATTTCATGGTCTGGAAGGCGTTTTCAAGATTGTTCAATGAGCGCAATCGGTTTCTCGCATAAAAATACCCCTAATGAGTCATTTTGGAAGAAAAACTTTTCGCCAAAAAATGTCAAATGGCGGTTTTCTGGAACATCCTGTATATTCTGATAAAAAAGGAGCGATATCTAAGCATCATAAAGCAAGAAAAAAGGAAAACAAAATCATGAATTTAAATTTTTATTTATCTAGCAGATATACAACACACAAATTTAATACACATGAACCATTCCATAAATAAACACCCAGAATAGAATATACGTGAATAAACCACCAACAGCGGAATGTGTCACTATGAGACTTCTGCTTCCAAAATAATTGGACCACTGAAAACCTGATTTGTATTCCCAGAAGAGAGCCTAAATTAAATTTTTCGCGTGTTAATATTTCCTAGCCACTCACAAGGAAACGGATCGACTTGATACCCTCAGATTTTGACAAAACCTAGCTAGTTTTTTGTTCGCCATACCCGATTTACTCGGAGAAATGATCGAATTATCTCTGCCCATAGCGCTTTTTCGATTTTCTATATATCGAAAAAGCGCTATGGACAGAGATAATTCGATCATTTCTCCTAGAAAATAGGATATGGCAAACAAAACTAGCTAGGCTCCGTCAAAATCTAAGGATCAATCCATTTCCTTGTCAGCCAAAAACACCATTACCTGTAATAAAACAAAGACGAAATAAAAAACAAAACCATAGGTACCCGTTAAGCCGAGAATCCCTGCAGCAATGCCTAAAAAAGTCATCAGCAAATTGGGTAAAAATCAACTAACCACTAGCGGCAGATTGACAAGTCCGGGAATATTCAAGAACATTAAAATTGTTACGTATGGCAGTCTCGTTATAGGTGACTAGATGATCTCGCGATTTGTCATTACTTTTTTTCTCCACCATAATTTCAGATTCTGAAGATAGATTGTAAAAAGATTTGTTAATTCATTCAGTATATAGAATTTTGTCGCACACCAACAACATAATTGGCAAAAGGCCAACTCAAATTTTCGCTTTGGAATACGCATTTTTATAAAGGCTCCTTTTGCGCCTATACAAGTAAGATTCAATAATTACTATCGTAGTGCAATAACGCATTTAAAAGTATATCAGAGATTAAAAGACAAAACTTTATTTCATTAACCACAAATATAGGTACAATAATTGCGTTTTAATTCTAAGATTCAGCAGAAAACAATGATTGTAATTTTTAATACATTTAGATGATCAAGGATTTTCAATATTTAAACAATTTTAAATGATAGTTATGCATTTTGACAAACCTTCGAGGACAAGCTTCAAAAATTTTTTCAGCTATATCAATAAAAATCCAAGATCCAATATAAACAAATATATCAATCAATATCATTTTTAGAACATTTCATCAGTTTTTATTTTTTTATACTTCCGTTAAAGTCGTGCAAATTAGGGACCTTTCTCAAAAAAATTTTTTTTGAAAAATGACCTTCTAGAGTAAAATAAGGTGAAAAATCGATTGTGCACATCTCCGTCGCGTGGAAATGCTTCGTTCACCTTGTTTTCGCAAAAATAGCACTATTTTTAACGTGAAAACAAAGTGAATTTTCACGCAACGAGGATGTGTGCAATCAATTTTTTACCGTATTTTTACCCCTAGAAACTAATTTTTCAAAAAAAAATTTTTGGAGAAAGGGCCCTAATTTGCACCCCTTTAAAGCAATAAATTTCAAAAAATCATCTGATAAAGTCATATATACTGAAGACACAAAAAAAAGATTTAAATATAAGTATTAGAATAAGCACGAGATTGGTTCTTGATAGTATTACTCAAACATATTCAATCACAGCTCTTATTGATCTCCTAAAATAAAAAATTTGCCAAATTTTTTATAGCTTTGGTTAGTCGCCAAATGAGACCGGATTTTGAGGCCCAACACTTGAGTTGCCGACATTTGATGCCGAATTTTTGACTCTTTTTTCATCAAAAACACCCATTTTGAACATAGTGAAAAACTCTTTTTGAGGTGTGTTTTTACCCCTCGAGGGGTAAAAAACATGCGGGGAATCTGTATCTGACACTTTCGAAGCGAAAAAAATCTTCCCTGATTCAGAGAAGGCCTGTGTTCCCCCACCCAAGCCAGCCTAAAAATTACGCTCTTGGTTACTGTTATTGAAGAACAAACGATGATTAACCAACCAACAAATTAAAATATTCATTTATAAACTAAAACCTTTAACGCTGATGAATTTTCATTACCACCTTCTTCGATAACTTCCAATTTAGTAGCGAGTGTCTTATGAAGAGTTTGAGGACTAACCAAGATATTTTGGACTTCCTAAATTCATGATTAAAAATTAACCAGTATCAATCGGTACTGGTACAAAGTTGACTTTTCAAACCTTAAAGGTAACAGTATCAATATTTTAGATTAAGGGACTAGTGCACAGGATGTTCCAAAAAAAACAGTCATCTGGTAATTTTTTGGCGAAAAATTTTCAAAAAATTTTTTCCTCGAATATGAATCAATAGGAATATTTTCATGCGAGAAATCGATTGTGCGCATCGAAAAACCTTGAAAACGCATCCCAGACCATGAAATATAAGATTTTCGTATTTTTTCAGTTATTTTCGGTAGGAATTCCTACTTAAAAAGAGATATTTCATGGTCTAGGAAGCGTTTTCAAGGATTTTCGATGCGCGCAATCGATTTCTCGCATAAAAATGCCCCTGAGTCATATTGGAAGAAAAAATTTTCGCCAAAAATGATCAATGGCGGTTTTTTGGAACATCTTGTCTTCCATTCCTTATAAAAGCTTACGTCAAGCAAAGATTCACGAACTCGGTAGAAACTCTTGCGTACGGGTGTCTGACACGAATGAAAGTTCTGGATAAGATCAGTTGAGATAGGAATATCAATTAGTTCCTCATCAAAACTTTGCGGCTCTCTAGTCGGCGTTTTCCCGGTAGAATGGACTCGCTGAATTTCCTGATGAACAAACTTCTCAATCGCCGTCTGGGTCTGTTGCAAATGGACAGTGAGACTATGAGATAGAGCATCGCAACTTTTGTTCTGAAAAATGATCATAGAAAAGAAGTAAAAATAGCATACCTGTGCATGAATTCCGCTAGCAAGCGATTCACAATGCTCCTCGATACATTGTTTAGTTTCATTTGTCAAACAAGTATGCTCGAGTTTATTCTTAGTCTGATTAGAAACAAACTAAAAAAGGACCATAAAAAAATATCTTAAATCAACTCACTTTATTAGAAACTTCATGCGCGTTACCAACGGCATTGTCTAATACGCGCTTCGATTCAGTCTGGTATTCACTATGAGCATTAACGATTTCTTTCAATGCCTAAATTCGGATAAACACATTGTCTTTACGGAGCCGTGTACATGTGTTGGGGTCAGAGGCAAAAAAGTAGGTGGTACACTAGGATGTTGATTGATACCACACAGTGGATGGGTGGTACCACCTTTTCGCCCCTTGATTGGGACATGGAGCCCTCTCCCAAAATTTCTGGAAGCTGAAAAAATTGAAAGATCTCCCTTATGTTTTGCCGAAATGAATGAAAAAAATCATATGGGTCCTTATGTTTTGGGTTGGAGTCCTAACCAAAATTTCGAAGCTGGTACGGTTCTGAACCAGTAAATAACAAATTACCTTCGCCGTGTTATAATTACTGTTTGTAGCACTGTCCAAGGTTGAAGTTAAACCGCTGCATGTGCCCGTTAGTTTGGTCACAAATTCGGTAACGTGTTTTGATTGTCCATGAGAGAATGTAGTTGCTTCTTCTTCTACTGAGTTTTCATGGTTTCGAAGTTCGTGCAATAATGACTCAAACTAAAAACAAAAATTGCTTAGAGTATGCCAAAAAAATGAATTTTTGTGATTTTTGGGATCCAAAAATGTATTGTTCCAAAAATAACCCCTATATGGGTAATTCATGCAGGAAATCGATTGCGCGCATTTCTGAACCCTGGCAGTGCTTCCCTGACCACAGTGGTGAC
This sequence comes from Acrobeloides obliquus, assembly GCA_034698545.1. Lineage (NCBI taxonomy): Eukaryota > Metazoa > Nematoda > Chromadorea > Rhabditida > Cephalobidae > Acrobeloides > Acrobeloides obliquus. The sequence continues at coordinate 7,109 of JAQGBS010004012.1, forward strand.
TGATTAACTCTACAGAGACACAGTTTCGGTGGCTGAGAATATAAAACGTGGTTTAATTTTAAAAATAATTTTAATTGTGCATTATTCATAAACAACTGGTCATACATTCATGATTAATGCAACAATATTTTCTGTACTACAATGGAAATCCTTAAAAACTTCTTCAATAAATACATAAAATTACTCCTAGGAAAATAAATTTCTGGGTCCCAAAAATCACTAAAATCCACTTTTTTGGTACACCCTGTACACACAAATAAAAATCAAACCCGATTTCTCCTTTTCATTCTCTTTTTGATAACTAACCTTTCTTGTCAGTTCTAGAAACTCAGAATGCTTTCGCTTACGTTCATCCGAATACTTCTCAGTCTAAAAAAACAACGTAAATTTTTTTCATAATCAGACATGTGTGTAGGTAATTTTGGTTTTAAAAGTTAGGAACAAACTAAAATTCAAGTAATACACGAAATGGAAATTCGAGATAATAAAAAAATTACAGATAATTGTTGCGTAGCCACAAAAGAGTTGGATTCCGTCAGTACAGATGCAGTCGAATCCATGGCTCGCTTCAAACAATCACCCATCTGGCTGTGCATATTATTCAAGATATTCTTAAAAAATACAATAAAAGATAAAAATAAATAATTGGAGCTAGTTCACTTGTTGGAACGCACTTACCATGGTCAAAAAATAGAAATTTTTTTCTTTTAAAATCGGCCAAAAAAATCCTATTCGGGGTATTTTTAAGCGAGAAACACATTGGTGATGTTATTTTTACATGAAAATCATTGAATAACTGATTTTAAAAGAGAAAAAATTTCGACTTTTTGACCATGATAAGTGCCTTCCAAAGAACGTGAACTAGTAGCTCCAAATGATTACCATTTGATTTTCAAATTGTGAACAAAGTTTCTCTTTAATAAGTTCATCATCGGACTTCAGCTGTGAAAACATATTCTCCATAGTAGACGCGAATGATTGCGCACTTGATTGCCAAGTTTCAACAAGATCAACTGCCTTCTGCAAATCTTCGAGTGTCCTTGTTTTTAAACTATCTAAAAACATTGGTAAGTTTACAGAGTGTCAAAAAAACCGCCATTTGATCATTTTTTGGCAAAATTTTTTTTCTCGAAAATGACTCTTTAGGAGTAATTTTATGCGAGAAATCGATTGCAAGAACACCCGATGCGTGAAAACGCTTTCTTGAAACTGTTTCATAAAAAATAATAATTTTTCGAGTATTTTATACATGTTTTCCCAGTAAAAATCAGTACTTTCCATGAAACAGGATTAAGAAAGCGTTTTCACTCTTCGGAAGTGCTTGCAATTGATTTCTCACATAAATTACCCCTAAAGAGTCATTTGTGAGCAAAAAATTTTGCCAAAAATGCTCAAATAGCGGTTTTTGGAACATCCTGTAGTACCATTAATCGAAATTACCTCCGGTTTGCTTAATTCGACCAAGACCTTCAGTGGCATTCTTAGTATAACTCTGGATTTCGGTTTTCGCTTTGGTAATTTCGTGAATTCGTTCTGCCGAAAAGTTGCCCAGCAAATGTTCGTTCTTGTTAAAAGTTTCTTTATAGATATCTAGTTTGTCATGAATGGAGTTCAAATCGTGCGATGTAATATGATATAATTCTTTTAGCTCGACTGCCTGCGCTCTCAAACGTACGCCGGCGTCTTCGGATTCTTGAAGGGCATGCTGTGTGGCCATTAAATTCTGCTGGGTCTTATCAAGTTCCTGCAAAAAGATATTAAAAGTGGTACTAGTTCGGAAGAGGTGACCAAACATAAGGGTTCAGATTTTTTCGAAAAACGTTCCATCTAGAGCAATTTTTAGCGTAGAATTTGAATTTCAATTGTTGAAAATGGTAGTTGTAGCGATTGTTGTTAGCCGTGTTGAATCCATAAAACTTCTTAATCTTCTTTGTAAACTTCAAGTGTTCTCAATATTCTGCGTGTGCGCTCCAGTAGCTGGGTCGACAAAATTGTAGGTGTGAAAAAAATTACCCTAGATGGAACGCTTTTCGAAAAAAACTCTGAACTCTGTTTGGCCAACTCTTCCAAAATAGTAACAGAACGTACCATTTTAGTTTCCTCAATTTCTTTATTTCGTATTTCGAGTTTGGCCAACGCAGAACGACATTTATCAAAGACTATTTGATAATGCTCGTCAAGAATGCTGAGATCTTGCATGTACTATAAAAAATTATATAACAATAAAATTCACAGCAAGAAAAAAACATACCATTTGTATACGATGCATCAATGCTTCGAGATGGCCTTCCAACTCTTCAATTTTAGCCTTTTGTTCCTTTTGCTCTTCAATCATATCCCTGAAAAGCAATAATAAACGAGGTCAAATACAAATATTTATAAATTACTCATAATTCTCCTGAGCAAGAAAAACTCCATTTTTCTCTCTAGCGGCCATCAAATCTTTTCGAAGTCTCTCTATTTCTTCATTATATTCTCTCAAGAGTGCTTTACGCGACAGTTTCTGATTCACTTCCGGATTATTCTTAATATTTTTGGCTCGCTGAGCATATTCCAATGTATTTATTGATTCCTAAAGATAAGACTAGTTTATATGTTGAGGGCACAATCTCTGCCAATGGTCCAAGCAATGAAAAACTGTCAATACCACCGAGTCATAAAGCTCACTGTTTGAAAATTTTTTATGCATTATCATATGATAAAAACACGAAGCCCGATTCAGAATCGAGCGAAATTCACAATCGGGCGCCATATATACAACAACAAAAAACAAACATACTTCGAAATTCGATGAGCAAGGAGACAAAGTGGCAATAATCGTTGTAATTGACTTGCCACCGAGTGAGTCTTGTAGAATGCGAGTCAACTTGCTTTCTCTACAAAGTAGGCATTTATGATCAAGCAAACGAGAGAGACCTACCGGTATGGAATATGAGGCGCATTTGATGTAAGAGACGTAATAACGCGACCAAGAGTAAGCAAGCTTTGATTAATGTTACCAGCTTCACGAGCACGCGCATTCAGAGCACCTGAACGGCCGATATTTTCAGAACCGGCTAAGTCGACCTAAAATTTTTTGAATTCAATATCAAAATAGTAGGCATCTTACCAAATATAGCTTTCCCTGTTTCAAAAGCTCTTCACCAGTTGTAGTATTTTCACGCATTACAACTGTGACCGTAAAGACTGAATGGGATCGACTAAAATAATTGCGGTTGGAAGAAAAATGAATAGAAAGCATATACCTAGAACTAACATTCATAAGAGTTGCTGCCGTTTTTCGACGCTCGGCTCCCATTTTCAAGAGTCTATACACTTCGTTTCGATTTCTTACCGGAACTTCTTCCATGCCATTAATAATAACACCGCCCTGAAAATAAATGAGCAATTGAATAAATATTCGGTAACCGAGCTCGGGATCAGGGCCTCGCTTCCGAGGATCTACGTAATTTCGTGTTTTTTGGCAAAATTTTTCCAAAAATCGAAAATCCCCTTATAGATTTTTAAAAATTTTTCACCAAAAAACGCAAAAGTACGGTTTTTTGGCTCCACCCTGTAAAATCAAATTTATCTAAATCTGTATATTTCAATACACAATGAAAAAAATACCTTTCGAATCGGATCTTCAAAAATACGCAAACGAGACTGATCATAATTTCCAGATCCAAGCAAATCAAACAATT
>JAQGBS010004013.1:0-10789 GCA_034698545.1 Acrobeloides obliquus
ACAACAGCTTCTCCAACACAATCTCAAGTAAGCTCAACAGAAGTTACAACTCCGAGTCAAATTAATACAAACACGACAATTTCTTCGGCAATTTCTAACACTCCCGATCTCACAACTTCTAATTATGCTAATTTCAGTTCAACCATTAGTACCAGTTCTGTTGCGCATTATGGACATACGTACAAACTTTCTTTATTAGGACTTATTATTTGTAATCTAGTAAAATAGAGCATGTTTTTTAGCACACAAAAAACTAGAAAAATAACAAAAAATTAGAATTCTGTAATGTACGATAAATCATTTTAATAATCAAACTTTTATTGAATCAGGCAAAATTAACAAGAAATACAAATCACTGTTTATTCAACAAACTTTAAACATTCATATCAACGTACAGCTACACGCATGATTTTTGCTCGATGCTTTAATTTGATATATAATCAAATGCCCGCATACAAAGATAGATTAAAACTACAAAAACTATCGGATCGTCGAACTATCAGTGATTTGATATTATTTAAAAAAATTTTAAACAAGTTGGTTGATATTAACACTAAAACAAAAATTCAATGGGTTAAAACTCGTGCCCGACGAGGTCATGGTTGGAATTTGTATATTCCCGCTACGAATAAGCCGCTTCGATTATAATCATTTCTTATCCGCATTGCGCACTTATATACAAAATTACCAAATGAAATACAAAAAGCCCCAACCCTTGGAATATTTAAACATCACGTAAAATCAATTAAATTTCCAATTGAACAGAATTAGGCAAAAAATTTACGATCTGATATATCGGAATCCCTTTTCCTTTATTTTCTCCTTTTCGTTCTTTTATGTCTCATCTATCTCTATCTCTTTTTTACAAACTATGAAAATATTGAACACTGACGTGCTTGTTTGGAGCAAAACAAACAAAAATTTCAGCAATGTATTGATCATCGTTTTGTCACGATATTTAAATCGTAGTAAATAATAATATCTCCTCAGAAAAGCCGTATCGGGACAAAATTCGAAAAAAGTTTATAATCAAGTCGGATATGAGGAGCACTTTGAGCCCGGTATTGACACTTTTTGTCGATACTTCAGGGGAGAGGAGATACCACTAATGTCAAAATTAAGAATGAGCATTAGCATTGTCTACATGTCGAAAACCCTAGTATAAACCTTTGTTAACAAAAAACTTTCTCACTAAACACTCATCATTTCTTATCCCCTCCGAGCGCGTTAGCGCCCAGCTTCCGATACTTTTTATTTTAAAAATATAAATATTTATAAAAAAGAGGTTCTTCTAACAAAGTTATTTTGGTTGTCTATTGATAACTTATGAGTCGCAGTGTAAACTTGAACCTGGTTCTGCATTAGGCTTCTCGTAAACTTGTTGATTAATTTTACAAAGAATTTTTTATGGGATGGTATAAAATATCTGTAAATGTGAAACGATAATTTTTTATTATAATTTTTACCCTGTAACAAATAAATCGATTGGTCCATGTAGACTAATAATCGCAATAATTATCTGCATAGCAACAGATGTATGTGGAATTTTCTGCCAAATAATAAAAAGTGAAACCAAGAATGGCAATAGGCCAAATATCAACGAAACCCATAATTGAATCACAACAACTTTATATAACCTTAATTGAAATGTGTACGTATTTTTGTGAGTTTTTTTCTTAGTAAGAAGGAGAAAGATCGATGGAGTGAATGTAGAAAAAATTATTCCAATTAGTACTAATATAAGCAAAATGAAGATACAAAACAGTATGTTGCATTAAATGTATTAAATTCAAAGCCTAAATAAGTTCTGTATAGACTGTTTCGTCATTTCTGTCCCCATGTCTTGTTTGTCTTGCCATTCTTTCTGGAAAAAATACAAAAACCTACCAATGAATGTCCGCTCTTTAAATTCCGAATTAAAGAAAGGCATCTCGTTCGAGAGTTTTATATAATTTTCTTGACTAAATACGTAATTTCGATTCGTCTCGAGACAAAGGTAAGTCCATGTTACTCCTATGACCTGGACGAGGACAAGCCATACGATAAAAGTCGTGCCACGGCTCATTAGATCCATAATTTGTGATAAGTTTATGAGATGTACTAATCGGTATATAGCCGATATGGCATAGCCCGCCAGCATATTATGGGCCAGCAAAAAGAAGAATTCCAATAAAAAATACCAACATTCTTTGTTAACAAAACTTTCAAGTATACTATTGAAAATGATATACGGATATGGGCTTAAAATTGCTGACGCAGCTATTGAAATGCCTATTTGAACCAGGGTATTCCAAAAAATGCAGTTTACCAAATACCATCGATAATTTTCCATCTTTTTAGATTGAGTTATTATTGCAAATATTATAAAAGGTGCAACAAGGAGTTGGAATAATAAAGTGATATAACTGAAGACTTCAGAAAACCGTGCGGCGCTTTCATTATATACATTGTTTAGAGTTAAATTCATTTTTAAAATTTGCTTGAGTAAATAATATTAGCTAATTGGGAAGTATATAATTTTAAGGAATTGATAAAGCTCGAGTTAGAGACCCTTGCTGCTTCAAAAGTTAGCAGTGCGAATAAAATGAACAAGTTTTAGTTGATAAATAGGACTTATGGGTAAAATTAATTTACCACAGGTATTTTATTCGATTGTAGTGACTAAATTAATAAACAACAAGAAATGTTTTCATAACAGGATAAATATGTTTGTGTATGAGTATAAGTATTGGCGTAAATTAATTTGGCGAGAAAATCTGCATACCAAGTATTAAGTAAAATGTTTCGTTGTTTTGGACAGAATTAAATTAAGTTTTTTCGGCAATTCCGGCCTCAAAAGAAGAGGAGTTGTGTGAGATCACACTCTTGCCTACGTATGAAGTTTAAAAAATTTCAAAACAAAATTTGAAAAATAGCAAAAATGCGATTTTTGGCACACCCTGTAGTAAGGGGCACCCTGGACACTGCCCCACATCTTCACAGGCCGAATACCCAAAAACATGTCAGCCTGTCAAAGAGCGCCCAAAAGAATCATAAGGATGCCCTTCGTGATTTTTCATGTGTATCAAAAAGTCTTCGTCAAACATCTCCTCCCTATCAGGGTGATAATCATTCATGCTGGTAACCACTTTTATACTCTATCGATAGAGTATAAATAGTATAAAAAAGTGAAAACTGAAAAATGTAAAGTGAAAGGTGAAGTCTGGAAACTTTTGAAACCATAGGTCGGCCTCCCCTGACCCACGCACGCACGGACCCAAAATTTAGGGGGACCACGCACTCATGGGCCCAAAATTGAGGAGTGATCACACATAGACCCCACCGAACATATGAGGTGGTCCATAAAAATTGGGTGCAGAAGACTACCTCAAGCTAAAAAAAGGTCGTTTTTTTGTGGAGGCCACCACATCGGGGGTCCCCTCCCCTCTGCCGACCTATGTTTGAAACGACTCAATATATCCTAAAAATTACTTCAATAGTTTCATACATTTGAGGTGTTTCATACGCTTGTACGTATAAAAATCTAACGGTCTATTTCTTTACATTGTTGTTTTTAATGTGCAATGGTATTTTTGTTTGAAATTAATGCTTGCTACTTGTTGATAAGTACCAGATTTTCTCGTCTACGAAAACATTCTTTTTAATCAGTTTTTAATGAAGGGATTTAGTCTCGACGAGGTTCATTTTTTGTCGAAAATCATGACAAAACATGAAAAACATTCAATTAATAGTAGCTCAATTTTAAAATGCGTAGGATTATGGCACTTCTAGTACCAGGATTAAATCACCTGATGGGTACAGATGTTCTCGTTATAACCTAGTGATTTATATAAGTGAGGATTTGGCAATAAAATTTAGTCGATTGTTAGTAATAAAATCTTCTAGTAATAATGACAAATTACCTCGTTTTAACTATTTTATTGGTTATTTCGGTTGCTAATGTACACGGTGGGCATGAAAAGGGTGGTAATAAAGAAGGATCGAAACATGAAGGTTCGGAAGTATTTGATGAATTCCTTAAAAATCTTACTGTTGCCCAACGTGAAGCTTTAAAAAACATTACTCATAATAAAAATCTTACAAAAGCTGAAGTCCAATCGCAGCTCAATTCTTGGGAATCTGGATTGTCAGCTAGTGAGCAGGTAAATTTTTTAGTATTTAAAAACTAATCTCGAAAAAATTTTACAGGTCCTTTATCAAGATATTTCTAAAACATTCCAAGAAATAAAAACGAATGCAACAGAAAAACTCCAAGCTGCGATTGCCGAATTGAATGATACGACAGTAAAAACTGTTGCCAATGAAATTCTGGTATTTTTAATAGTTATACAGCGGATTCCCATTTCCTCAATCGACATTTGCCCCATGATCATATCCCCCCTACGAACTTACCCCCAGTTCCGTAATTTTGGTCCAAATTGGGGGCGGGAGGAGTTGGACTTTTTCTTTAAAAATGTCATTTTTCTTCCCAGAAACTTAAAAAAGGTTTGAAGAGAGGTTTCCAGGCCCCCTAAAAATAAATTACGGCACTGCTTGTCCCACATATGTAATTCACATTTTTTTGAAAATGTCCATTGGTGCAAATGGGGGTTCAGCTATACAAATGCCAACATTATTTGCCATTTTTAGGCTCTGATTAACAATCAATCAATTTCTTTTGATGCGTCAAAACAAGCCATTAACAAACTTGTTGATTCGCAAACGTCTGCGGTTAAAAAAGAGCTCAAATCGATTTTGCCTCTTCTTGATTGTCTAAATGATGCATTCGTAGATAATGATAAGGATGAATCAGATGAGAAAGGAAAATTTGGACATAAAGAACATGGTCACCGACGAAAGCGCAACATGAAGAACAAGAAGCAATCTCGTGCAAAAAGACATTTTTTGAAAAAAATATCTCAAATTTAAATTGTGTATATTAAATGTCTAAAATTCAGTTATATTTTGTTAACTTTATTTTTTATAAAGCTTATTAAAAAATATTTAAATTCCATAATTAATTTTTTACTTTTTTAAAACTAGAACGTAAAGAATTTATCACTGGTATGACAAATTTTAATATTTGAGAGATGAATAAGATGTCCAAAGAGCAAAAATAAAACTTGATAACAATAAGATGAAAATTCTTAAAATGAAACTTTTTAATAATATATTGAGTTTGTTAATTGTTATTTAGTTGTTTAATTTGCATATTTATTGTTATATTTTAAGACTTTACGCTTCGCACGGCTTCGCCATGCGAATTGTCACAAGCTCTCGCGGTTAAAAGCGAAACAATCTTGGTTCACCAGCGAATAGCGACTCTACGAAAAATACGGAGCAGATCCAGCAAGCAATAGTGCTTTATCAAAGCCATGATAGGCAAACAGAGAAAATATACAGATGCGTAGAGAGACATACAAAAGACATTCATACGAGCGGATTCATAGATTTAGCGCAGCAGCGTAAATTCGGTCGGACAATTTACCTAATGATCTTCTTATGTTTTTGCCCAAAATTTTATTTTTCACTAAATTTCATATTTTTACAACAAAAATGTTCAGATTTTTCTTCACTAAAAAATGCCATTTTTAGCACAAATCGTCAAAATTTCGCCCAAAATGCGATTTTTTGAAAAAAATGCCATTATTTTTTACCAAAATTTTCAAAAGCATGCTTCTTTATGAAAAAGACCTACCATGCACTGCTGATGGACAATATACCGCTTTTAAATAAATATTACACAATAAAAATTTTGCCAATAAAAATACAGCAGTATGTTAGAAATGGCAAATAAACTTCTAAAACCTTCGCTTCCTTTACTTTCTATTCTCACTCCTTTTTCTTTCTGACCTCTTTCTCAAGTGCCGTACCCAGGAATTTTTTACGTACAAGATCTCGACCCTAGTTGACGACATTTTTTGGGTCAAAAACATAAGGGTGACCTTTTGGATTTTTTAAACTTTTTTGGCTTTGGGGGGGGGGTACATTACCCCCCCCCCTCCCTCGGTACGGCCATATCTTTCTTCTAATATACTGAGAGGGGGATTATTGATGTTGAGATGGGGGCAGATTGATCTTGGTGAGTGGAAATTTGCTTCCCTCAAACAAATTGGAGGGGGTGGACTCAGGCTGATCTTGGCGGAAGAAAATTAGCTTTCCTAAACCAGGTTGTGAGGGGAGAATTAGCTTTTTATGTAAGTAAAGTACATTTAATTTATTTTCAACTTTTGAAATTACAATTTAAAACTTTTTGTTGAATTTTTTATTAAGTCTTTTTGCACGAATTTGCTTTGCCTTACGCTTGTTTCGGCGTTCAAAGTTTCCATGATTACCTCCATGTTCAGAGTTTCCATGATTACCTCCATATCCAGAGTTTTCATGATCACCTCCATGTTTACCACCTCCAAGGAAAGGATCCTGTGAACCACTTGAACCATGGGCATGTGGCAAAACTGATTCTAGTTCCCCTTTAACCAAAGATGAGTTTTGCGAATCAATGAGTAGGCGGATTGCTTCGAAAGTTTGAGCATAAGAGATGGATTGATTGTTAATCAAAGCCTAGATTGACAAAAAAATTCTGACATGTTAAATTTTTAAAAATACCACAATTTCATTGGCAACAGCTATTGCTGTCGTATCATTCAATTTGGCTATCGCATCTTGGAGTGTTAGTGAGAAATTTGCTTTTAATTGTTGGAGTGTTGCAGTAATATTATCATAAAGTATCTAAAAATTTGTTTGATAACGATATTTTTAAATAGTAAAAAAAATTACTTTTTCTTCGCCGGACAATCCCTCTGACCAAGAGCTAACTTGTGATTGAAGCTCAGATTTGGTAAGATTTCTATTGTGTGTAATGTTGAATAATGCTTGACGTTGAACATCAGTAAGATTTCGAATGAACTCTTTGGCTACCACAAATCCATAACATCCTTCTTGATTGCCTCCCTTTTCACCTCGGCCTTCACCTCCTCTATGTCCATAACCTTCACCTCCTCTATGACCAAAACCATAAGCGGCTGAAATAATCACCAAAATAGTTAAAACAATGTATGTTGCCATGATTCAAAGAAGATTTTGCTGCAAACAATTCACTGATGCTTTGTGTTAATTCTGCCCATATTTATATAGGCGCTGTAGAATGAATGTTTCAAGATCAGCATCAAAAGTGTCATAATCCTTCAGACCATATATATCATAACCCTCTTTTCTTTAAAATTATCTCCTTTAATTAAAAATGTATTCAAGTTTTTCACATTTTTCGATAAAAGAGAATCTATCCGAGACTAAATCCTTTCACAAAATATCAAAAATGGTGTGCGATTAAGGTGGATGTTTGATAGTGTACTTATGGTTCGTATTTGATCTATTTTTAATTCTGATTCACAACAATCTCTTTCTTATGGTTGTTATATAAAATTCATCAAGCCTAAAATTTATAAATTTAAAATTTCTCGAGCACAAAATTCCTATCCATGGTGTACTAAAATTGCCAAAAAGTTGCGCATCAAGCAGTGCCATAGGCAGGATTTCTCGAGGGGGACATAGCAATGTTTTTCAAAATTAAAACATAAGGGGGACCCTTATAATAAAGAGAACAAATTAAAATTTCCCGGCTAGGGATGGGAAGAGATATGTTCCTCTGCCTATGGCACTGGCATCAAGCAAGCTTTTACGGTCAAATGACTTGGACTATATATTTGCAGTTTCTAACAGAGAGGGTTCGATCCCCAGAGGTCTTCATTAGTGAAAAGAGTTGCTTAATGCGCAACTTTTATTGCAAGTTTCAAAATGGGTCTCGCTCGCAAAATTTGCGGGCGAAAAGTCATTTTGGCCTGCGGGTTGCGAGCGAAAGCCCATTTTGGCCCTGCGAGAACTCCCCCCCCCCAAATTTCGGGGGGGGGATGTTTGTACACGTGTGGACTCAATCTCGTCCCGAATCAGGATAAAAAACACACCCCTAAAAATACCCCTCCCCCTAAGTTTTTATACCCCTAAAATGGATTAAAATAAAAAATTATAAAAAATGGGTTAAATTTTTTTTAAATTCTGCGGTGCAGAAAAAATCATGCGCTGACAGGAGCGTGATTTTTTAACAATTTTTGAAAAAATTGAAAAAAATCACCTTGGTCCCCCTTTATGTTTTTTTTTCAAAAATTTTCGAAAAAAACTGAAGGGGGACCAAGATAAATTTTTTTCAAATCCCGTCCCGTTCCGAAAATCCCGGGAATCGATCCCGTCCCGGATCCCGAAAATCCTGCCATAGCCCATCCCGAAAAATCCCGTCCCGGCTAAGAGGTCAATCCCAAACTCGGAATCGAACACTACTCTAATCCTACTACATTAAACGCGTAATGTGTGTGTGTCCAGATGATCTCGGAAACGCTTGATTTAAACCTGTTGTAGGGAACAATGAAAGATGACGATTGACACCAAAATCATTGAAATCGGACAAAAAAATTTTTTTCAATTTTTTTACCCCTTAATTTTATTACCAGGTTCAGTACACACTAAACTTAACAACGATTAATAAAAAAAGTATTAGTAATGCCAATCTTTATCATAGACCCGAAAAAAATCAGAGGTGTTGTCAAATAATTGTGAATAACTTTTTATTTGAGCAAAAATTTGCCATAGGTGTCTATATAATAGTTGTAGGACAGATTCTCATCTTTACAATGAGCTATCGCTGAACACATAATTCGATGTCTACGTTGTGAGCTATGAGCAAAATAAAAAATGCTACTTTATATAATTGTTACCAATAAGATGCACACATTCAAATTAAATTATATATTTTCCCTTAAATTCTCTTTCTTTAAAGGTACAGTGCACGTTCGATAAAATTTTGGTTGCAATATTTTCGTTTCAAGACACAGAAAAATTCAAACTTTTCGAAAAAATTTGCGGAAAATTGATTTTCTTTGCACAATTTCGATTTGTTTTACATCTTGTTGTAGTTTTTTCACTGATTTCTCATTTTTAGTAGGTTTTAAAGAAAAAAAGGAACATTGTGTATGTTTTATACAATTTTATGAAAGAAAATAGGCAAAAACAACTTGTTTCTATCGAATTCACAAACTTTTCTCATTCTTTTAGGAAAGAAAATCGAAAAAACTACCTTTTTATCAAATTTTCCAAATTGGGAAGGGGGTAGCGCGCAAGCCAAATCGAGGTCCGTGCGCGGAGCTTCACGCCCCTCCCGAGGGGTGAGATAATCGAGGGTTGACCGTAAGATTTTTGGAAAATTGATTTTTTACGTGTACTAATTTTTTTATGATAGAAGCACATGTTTTCCTAATTCTTCTATTTTATTATACATAATTACATTATATGCATGATAACAGTGTTAGAGGTCCGGAATCAGAAGATCAATCATAATTTAAATTATGATTGGTCTTCTGATTCCGGACCTCTAACACTTCTTTCCTAAAAGAATGAGAAAAATTTGTAAACTCGATAGAAAAAATTTGTTTTTGCCTATTTTCTTTCATAAAATTGTATAAAATATACACAATGTTCCTTTTTTCTTCTTCAAAAATTACTAAAAACGAGAAATCAGTGAAAAAACAACAACAAAATGTAAAAAAAATAGAAATTGTGCAAAGAAAATCAATTTTCCGCAAATTTCTTTGAAAAGTTTGAATTTTTTCGTGTCTTGAAACGAAAATATTGCAACCAAAATTTTATCGAACGTGCACTGTACCTTTAATTTAAAGGACTAGTCCACTTTTGAACCGAAATTTTGTCAAAAGTTCATGAAAGGAAAAGAAAGTTCACGTTGGGATAAACACTTTTTGTTTTGGAAATAAATTCCAATTCGACAACCCTGAGGCGATATTTGAAATACAAAATTGCATAAAAATTTTAAACTTGTTTGTGTATTGAAGCGAAGAGATTGATGCTGTTTGAATTCCTGATTCAAATCTGTTTATTGAAACGAATTATTTAAAAAAATCCATTTTTACAAAGATCTTAAAATTTTCATAAAATGATCATTTTAGCAATTTTTTATGGATATAATTCTTTTTTGTAACTTTTTTGGTCCTTTTTTGTAATTTTTATTTTGTAATTTTTGTGAGTCTTTATTGTAATCAAGATGAATCTTTTCTGTAATTTTTTATTTTGAATTTATAACAATTTTGTTTGTAATTTTTTGGAGATTTTTTGTAATTTTCAATAAAAAGACACTTTTCGATTTTCATCTGTAATCGGTCGTCAAAATATTGCGTAACAATAAATATAAAAAACTTCAGTCGGGGATGTCATCTTGACCTTAGGCAGCAGGTCAAAAGGGTAGGCATCCCACGGCGCAGCCGGGGGGTTTCACCCTCTTGTGACCTTTGGCTGCAGGTCAAAAGGGTGGGCATTTCCCGGCGCAGCCGGAGGATTTCATCCTACTGTGAAATTTTTTTAACGTAGTGTCTTCCTATACGTTAACAAAATTTTTAAATTTGAACAAAAATTCGATTCAAAAGTGGACTGGTCCTTTAAAGTCATTTTTGTCAGGAGATCACCAAGTTTCATAATGTTCAAAACTTTCTGTCGGTCCTCGTGGTGTTAAGAATGTAATAGAATTCAATTTTGTTTCTAGGCAATTAAAAATTGTTCGAAGCCTTTTTTCAATGCTGTTTTTGACCTCCCATTAGATAGCTATAAATTTTAGTATCTTGATCGTAAATCATGTGCCTTGGTTTTTTTAAACTCTGTTCTAAAATAAATTGAATCGTATATGTGCTTTTATCTAAAAATATATGATTTAATTTAAATACGTTCAGCATTCACGTGAATTGCCAAATGAGAAAGT
>JAQGBS010004014.1:0-10784 GCA_034698545.1 Acrobeloides obliquus
TTTACTCGAAAAATCATTATGGAAAAGTTCTAAAAAATTTCTAACAACACTTTTTGAAAAATCCATGAATTTTTCACGAAGTTCCACTCAAAAATCAACAGAACCGGAACAGCAAAAAAATGACCGTAATTTATCGGAATCGAAACTCAGCCCTGAGGAAGCATAGTTTTCTCGGTACGCCGCCAGACCGTCCGATCTTGCAAGTTAAACAACGTTGGGCCCGGAGCGTCTAAGTTCGGTTTCCGAAGCCTTAATGTGGAATCCCCTGGCTCCGGGGCATTGGGCATGCACAAAAAGCCCCAGTAATTTGGGAGTAACTATTATTGTGGGCTGTGCACCCCTCATCCCTCAGAGAGAGAGAGAGAGAGGCAAGAAAAAAACCTCTACCAGCGAGCCAATACCGCGGAACTATGGTTTCTAATTAAACTTCCATTTAGAGACTCTAATATTAATTTACCAAGAAAACGTTTAGTTTACGGAGAAACAGCACCTTTTTTCTTAAAGGTTGTAGGCTAGATTTTGTTTTACACCTGGTTTTAATTGAAACAAAAGTTATACTAATCATATCTTTAATTAGCCGCGAAGAATTGGAGGCTATGCTTTTATTGAATTGCTGCCTAGCTTTTCTAATTAAGATTCGTACGGTTTTCTGTCAAGATTCAATCCATACTTCATCTTCGACCGTACTGAATCAACTATTACCAACGACAATTTCAACCCAACCTCTATCAGATCTACTACTCACTAAAACAAGCAGTCAACCAACAACAACATCAACTTTAATCGCCTCTACAACAATTTCCACTTCTAAAACATCGACAGTAGCACCACTGACAACAACTAGGCCTCTGACTACTACCAATTTGATAACTTCAGCAACACTCTTCACTTCAATAACACCATCAATTACAACATCCCAAACGTCCAATTTAGGTTCTACATCGATCGGTAAGAGCTTTTTAAAGGACTAGTCCAGTCAGTTACAATTGTATGGAAAAATGATATATTCGGAAAGATCATGAAAAATGGAGCATTTTTTGTTTTACGGCATGTCCTGAATCGTTGTAGTTTTCAAGCTAATTGCGTTTGAAATTTTGAATTTGTTACAAGCTCTTCGTTGTAATACACAAACTTTTTTGAATTTTTTGCGGAAAAATAGATTTTTGTATCAATTTTTTTAAATTTTCATAAAATGGTTCGAGAGTGAGCGCAATCGATTCTCCGCCTCGAAAAGCCTAAGAATCGACGGTTTTCTCATAAAAATCCGAAAATGTTTTGATTTTCGCTTCAATACACTCACCCCATTCTCAGAATCAGGATCAAGGAAGCGTTTTCTTGCTTCGGGAATGAGTTCTCGCATAAAACGCGGAATCGAGTGCTCGCATAAAATTACCCCTAGGGATGTATTTTTTTACAAAAATTTTCAAAAAAAATTTTTTCGGAGAACGGGCTCCGATTGTTACCCCCCCCCCCCTTTAACGAAAATTTTTTTTGTGATTGACATATAAAATATACCCACATCCCTTTAAC
This sequence comes from Acrobeloides obliquus, assembly GCA_034698545.1. Lineage (NCBI taxonomy): Eukaryota > Metazoa > Nematoda > Chromadorea > Rhabditida > Cephalobidae > Acrobeloides > Acrobeloides obliquus. The sequence continues at coordinate 1,531 of JAQGBS010004014.1, forward strand.
TGTAATAGTAAATTCGTTATAGGTACTACTACAATATATCCAGATTGTGATAGCGGATGGTCATATTATGAAGGTAGCAAGAAATGCTTTAAGGTACAATAATGGGGCCTTGATGTGGGTTTATTAGATTGAGGTTCCATCAACATTTTAGAAAAGAAATTAGACTTCTAGCTTTTAACCTCTTAGAGAAAAGCTCGGCCCCCACCGGCCCCATTCTCGGAGTCTGAAGGGGGTGCATTAAAAATAGGTTTCGAAGCGTGAAAATACTTCCTTGACCCTGATTCAGGGAATGGAGGTCGTATATTGAAGCGAAAATCGAAAAATTTAGATTTTAAACAAAAAAAGATCCCTCCGAGGTAATTTTGTGCGAGGAATCGATTGTGAATAAGTCTGGATCATGAATACATTTTCTTGACCATGTTTCAGGGAAAAATTCGATGTATTGAACAGATCTAAAAGACAGTCATTTATTATTGAAGTAAAGTCGAACAGATAATCATAATTATTCATCTGCATCATTACCTCAGAGGGGTCTTTGTTTGTTTAAAAATCCAAATTTTTCGATTGTCGCTTCAATACACGATATCCATTCCCTGAATCAGAATCAAGGAAGCATTTTCGCGCTTCGAAAACTAATCCAATCGATTTTTCGCATAAATTTACCCTAGAGATGCCATTTTTTTAAATTAAAAAAATTTCTACCTGGCCATGGTTTGAACTCCCTTTAATACTCTTTTAGGCTATATTAGGGATGATGAGCTATTATGATGCAGTTGAAAGATGTGCCTCATTGAATGCCACTCTGGCTTCAATCCACAGCGAAGAAGAAAACAATTTTTTATTCGGTATTTTATCATTCTTCCAAGTTGAATTAAAAATCATTTGTAGATCTCGTGAGTCCAGCGCCTCCCGAGGCCGTCTATTATTCACTATGGATTGGCCTAGTGGACCATAATATCTCTGGAAGATGGGCCTGGTTGGACGGCACGCCTATAGACTTTCTGAAATGGGGACACTACCAACCCGATTACCAAGCCGCTCAACATATGAACCTAACCTGCACGGTGCTAGTGATTACTGGAATGCAAAAGTTTAATTCCTACGAGTCAGATGACACGGCCCAATGGAATGATGATAATTGTGAAATGCCAGATTGGCCAAATTTTAGAACGGAGTTAGAATCGTGGAAAGATAAGCCTGGCGAAGAAGGTGTCGGGGTGCACGATGGGGCGTTCTGCCAAAAGCAATTGGAACACAAAGAAACCACCACCCAAAATCCAGAAATAAGCGGTAAAAAACAAACATAACAAAGACCTATACACAAAACAATTGGTATTAAGTCGATTCAAACAACAAAAAGAAACATCAAATTGGTGTTAGTTTGATGAATGAACATCAAAATTGGTGCAAAATTAACACCATTTTTTGTTGGACTCATTTGCATCCAACAAAAAATGATGTTAATTTTGCACCAATTTTGATGCTCATTCTTCAAATTAACACCAAAATTTGGCACTATAACTTTCGCAACGTTTTATGTTCGCCACGTTGCCAAAAAACTATAACTTTCGCCACATTAGCTTTCGCCACGTTCGTGTCAATATACATATTTATTGCAAATCAGGCAACTCAATTAGTCTGAAATTAAATGTTTATTGACACGAAAGTGGCGAAAGTTACGTGGCCAATTTTGGATTAAAATGTTAAATTTTTCCTAAAAAATCGCCAATTTTTGTCGATTTTTCGGTTGCTTCGCGACCGATTTGCGGGGGTCTAATGCATTTTCGGCCTCACTCTGCGCGGGAGGGGGGGTACCTAATAAATTAACCCCCTCGTGCAGTATGATTACATTATTTAATTTTTATTGAAAATTTTAGAACTTTATTGTGGTAAAGATTGGGCGTATTATGACTTGACGAATTCGTGTTATCTTGTAAGTACAGTATAAAATCTTCGTTTACGTTCTTTAGTTAGAAATTCTTTAAAATTTGCTTAAAGGTAGAGGCCACGATAGTTGTAAAAAAGTGGAATTGTTTTCGTTTCAATACACAAGTCATTCAAATTTTCAAACAATTGCGGTTTTTCTATTTTTCGATCTTTTCCAGTGGTTCGAAAAGGTTTTTTGACATAAAAAATCGTTTTTTCGCTTAAAAATTACTTCTGGAATTTCGAAAAACCCAGAAAAACCACTTCTTACAAAGTTTTTTAAATTTTTTGTTTTTTCGACCTTCTAAGAGTAATAATTTTTAGACGAAAAAACGATTTTTGATGTCAAAAAAATATCCGGACCACTGGAAAAGGTAGAAGAAATAAAAAAAACTTCAACTCTTCAGAAATTTGCTCCTTTTTAAAGAGGGGGGTATTTTTTACGGCTTAATCTCCGAAAAAATTTTTCCTTCTTGTTTATAAAAATATCATTTTTAGGGGCAATTTTTTATGGGGAATCGATTGCGCGTATTCCCGAATCCTGAAAATACATGCCAGACCCTGATTCAGGGAAGGGGTTGGGGTATTCAAGCGAAAATAAAAAACCGAATTGTTTTTATTTTCGCTTCAATACCCCAACTCCTTTCCTGAATCAAGCATGCATTTTCAGGGTTCGGGAATACGCGCAATTGATTCCCCGTCTAAAATTACCCTAGAAACGACGTTTTCTCGGTAAAAAACCGAATTTTTTATTTTCGCTTCAATATCCCCCAACTCCTTCCCTGAATCAGGATCTGGTGTGCATTTTCATGACTCGGGAATGCGCGCAATCGATTTTCGATGCCAAAATTTTAATAATTAAGGCCTTAAGATTTAAAAAAGATTAAAAAACTGATTGAAAAATTTGATTGGACGGTTATCCCCCATTGGACGGTTAAAAGTCGATTGGACGGTTAAAAATCGATTGGACGGCCAAAGTGCAATAGAGCCCATCCTTTTAGGTTATATATGATTCGATCGACTATTTTATGGCAGATGATACTTGTCGAGGCATGAATGCCACACTTGCGTCAATTCGCAATCAACTTGAAAATAATTTTATAGCAGGTACAAAATTATAATGGACAGTCAGAGTTAATTGTTTTGCGTTTATTTAACGTCAGAACCAAAATGATGCGTGTCATGATGCGCGACATAATGCGCGCTACAATACGTGTCATAACGCACGTCATGATACGTGTCATGACACGCGTCATGATGCAGCGTCATGACACGTATCAGGACGTGCGTTATGACACGTATTATGACGCGCGTGATGACGCTGAGCATGAATGGACACTAAAGGGTGAGTTTCGTTCGAAAAAATCAAGAAATTTTTTTTGACCGATACAGGATTCACACGCCCTCTTTAAAGATTAATCTTTCAAAAAAACCATTTGATCCCTGAAAAATAGCCCAAACAGTCCCGAAGAGAAAGATTTTTTATCTTTTTAATCTTTCAGAAAAAATGTTTTTCAATACCATCTAAATATGAAAAAAGATTTTTTGGTCTTTCGTCAAAAATGTGCTATTCTGACATGTTTTTGATATTTTTGGTTTTGACACTAAATAAACGCAAACCCGTCGAGCCTTAAAAGTCTTTTACTGTATTATCTCTAATAGAACCACATCCTAGCTCAAAAATCATAGGTATATAGTAAAGTGCAATGAATTTGATGCCTTTGGTCTTAATTGTGAGTTGAATGATCATGTAATTATGAAATAAAGTTGATTCGAAACTTTGTAGTTTGTGATCACGAATCAATGCATGTAACTTTAATTCTAGCTTGGTTTGATTAGCGAGCACCTAATCCGAGCGGAGTCTCGGGGAGCCTCGAACGATGTGAAACCGTTATGAAACCATGCGGTGCCTTTGAACGCCCGAGTGGCGAATACAAGAAAAGATTAAAAGCTAAGATAAGCAAATCCAAACTTGAGAAATTGGAATGCAGGTGTGCGACATGCGCGGACATAATAAAGACTCGGAGCGATCTAAGATCAGCCATTCGGAGACATAAACGCTGCCAGTTCGAATTTGATGCCGCTTGATGGATTTTGCTCGTGTTTTTTTAAGATTGTGGGTTTAATTGCCACTGTTTGGGCGTCTCTTACTTGAATCTTACAAAACGAAGCTAGCGAGTGTATTGTATAGTCTAACGATCGATCTAGCTCTGACTATTCAAGAAATTGAATGATTGGATTCTGAACCCCGGGACGAAACAAAGAATTTCCTTGCTCACTAAATTGAGACGATCCACAAGTTCAAACGTGATTTTGACAGGTACCTACCGGTGGTTTTTCAATACTTGTTCAAATTTTTGTGCCAAAAATTGAGGTTGAAAAATAGAACTACATGTGGTCTTTATTAGAGAAAATACGGTATTTTACACTCGATAACAAATAAAAATTTTCAGGTTTAATTACAAGCAATATGAGTTTGGGAAACAACATGTTTTGGATTGGCATGACGGACATATGGTTCTCATCGGTGTACAAGTGGGATGATGGAAGTACTATACCACCCCAAGGACAGGCGATCGGCCCTTATTGGAACTGGGGCTATTACGCTGTGGACCATGACCATTTAAATATGAGTATTACATGCGGACAAATCGAAGGCGATGGCAATAGCATGAATGCATGGTTGTTACGCTATCATTGGGCCGACAGTGACTGTACGATCCCAGCGCAAGGAGCAATCTGCAAGAAACCCGCCCGGAATGTGACTCAAGCAGACATACAGTATTTTGACTATATGACCAAATTGACTACCACCACTCTACCAGGAAATTGTGCTATATCCTTAAAGAATGCGATTTTATTTTTGACTATTTTGCTTTTGGTCAATTGTTATGTTTTTGAAAGTTACAAATAAAGAATTTATTTAACATGGGAAATACCGAGAAGCACATCGGTATATTTCGATCAGGGCTCCCGTTTGGTGCTTATTTTAAGCATTTTTGCTTACTTTTGAAGTTCTATTATTACTTTTTGATCAGAAAATAAGCAGGCGCTTATTTTATGCTTATCAATTAATTTGATTATGGCTCACAAATTTTAACTCCTCTTCGAAACAAAACGGCCTCATAATCGAATGGGTACAAAAAAGGTTCACCAGATATGTATTTTTGCGATATTTTAAATATATTTACAAATCTGTACCCACATACCAGGAAAGATTAAAATCCTTGGTATGGAATCTCTTGAATTTCGTCGAATCAAAAATGACCTTATTCTTTTCCATAAACTTCTTACCAATGAAATCCAAATTGAAACCTGCTGTCCTATTTTTTGTGATTTTTATATTACCCGTTCAAATCCAAGGGGAATTATTCCAATTTCTAGTACCAAAACGTTAGAAAAAAATTCTTTCTACCTCATAGATGTGTGTATTGAAGCGAAAATCGAAAAATTTTGAAATTTCTCCCTCAAAATCATATTTCTGGGGATAATTTCATGCGGGGAATCGATTGCGCGCATACCCGAAGCTTGAAAACGCTTACATGATCCTGATTCAAAGAAATTAGTACATGTTGGATTTTCGCTTCAATACCCACTCTTATTTCCCTGAACCAGGGTCAAGGAAGCGTTTTCAAGCTTCGGGGATGCGCGCAATCGATTCCTCGCATGAAATTACCCCCAAAATATGATTTTGAGGGAGAAATTTGAAAATTTTTCGATTTTCGCTTCAATACATACATCTATTTCCCTGCATCCGGGTCAAGAAAGCATTTTTACGCTTCGAGAAGGCGCGCAATCGATTTTTCGCATGATTTTACCCCCAATAGAGTCATTTTTACGAAATTTTTTCTCCCAAATGGTCGCAAAATGCATCCCCCTTTAAGTTAAGCATAAAGTGATCTCGACATCGTTTTTTGTAATGATCATAACTCGGCCTAGTAAAGGTTTACAACAATGAGCTTGGTGTCGTTGGAAATTTGGAATTCAGCGCTATAACATGCTTTTTATCCCATCGAACAACTCTTTTCTAAGCCCGAGATAATCATAACTTTGTCAAGGTATCACTATTTTTAACCAAAACTCTTAACCGAAAATGGCGATTTCAACCCTAAAAAACCATTTTCGGCTATCATAGTCTTTATAAAAGTTGTGGAAATTTCCTACAACCTTGGCAAATACAGGGTGTATAAAAAACCGGAATTTTGGATTTTTTCACGTCTTTTTCGACCCGAAAATTTTTGTCAAAAATCCTAAAAATAACCTAGATAGGGGTAATTTTATGCGGGGAATCGATTGCGCGCATTCCCGAAGCTTGGAAATGCTTCCCAGATCCTGATTCAGGAAAGTAAGTGTGTATATAAAAGCGAAAAATACAAATTTACACTCTTACTTTTCAGGATCTGGGAAGCATTTTCAAACTTCGGAAATGCGCGCAATCGATTTCCTGTATAAAATTACTTCTATATGGGTCATTTTTAGGATTTTTGAAAAAAAATTTTGGGTCGAAAAAACATTAAAAAATGCCCAAATTACGATTTTTTTAATACACCCTGTAATATATGCACCATGTTAGAGGTGAAAAACATAAAACTCTTTATCATGTTATAGAAGGAAATAATGGAGGTAGACCGAATATACAATTGCGAGTAGTTGGTTAGAGACTTTAGTCGAAGTTTTGACGATTTACGTTTTTTTCATGAATAACTACAATATACAATGTTAGTAAAAGATCAAAAGTAAAATACAATGTGTGAAAATAAACAATTTTTACCATGGGCGTAGGTGTTGGAGTTGGACTTGGTATGAAGTAAATTCCACTATAAAATTTTTTTAAATTACCCCTCCCCCCACCCCTCTGGTTTGATGGTTTTGTCCCCTTATATAGAAAAATTAGCTACGCTCTTGTTATTCATTTTCATTAAAAAATAATTCAAAATAAACGTTCTTGAAGGTATCGTTGTAGCTGAAGAGTTCCTTCCGTACGAAAAAAGCCATTTTCTTTCGCCCAGTGAACTTTGAAGCAGTTATCCCGATAATTACATCTCCGAGTTCGTGTAAAATAATCGCATTCGAATAGCCCTATAAATTATTTTAAGTACCAATCCACTTTTGGGGAGTTGATGCCATGTGATAGAGAAACAAATTTTGAGCATTTTTTGCTTTTGCAGCACTACTTGAAAATCTAACGGTAAAAGGTTATGAGTGAAACAAAATTGCGAAAAAATTTCAAACGCGTTTAAACATTGAAACAAATAGCATGCACCTGAAACTAATTTATGAATTTGCTTAAAATATAAAAAACTATTAGATTTATTTAAAAAAGAAAGACGGCATTTTTTATAGCTCGACAAGACGACCAAAATGACACCAAAATTATCCAATTTGAAAATTAATTTGGGTTATTGAAACGAAAATTCTGATTCATGTTTTCGTTTCAATAACCCAAAACAATTTTCAAATTGGATAATTTTTGTGTCATTTTGTTAGTCTCGCTGAGCTATAAAAAATGCCGTCTTTTTTTAAAATAACCCAATTAAATTTGTATATTTTAAGCAAATTCATCAATTAATTTCAGGCGCTTCGTTTCAATATTCAAACTCGTTTGAAAATTTTTTCGCAATTTTGTTTTGCCCATAACTTTTTACCGTTAGATTTTCAAGTAGTACGTAGTACCGTAAAAGCAAAAAATACTCCAAATCTTATGCTCTATCACATGGCATCAACTCCTCAAAAGTGGACTGGTCCTTTAAAGGATCAGACTGGTCGGAAAAAGTTGCCATTTTTTGTTGATATTCAAAAAGTTCATGAAATTTGGAGCATTTTTTGTTTTTACGGCATATTCTGAATTGCTGACGGCTTCGAGACAATCCTGTGTGAAGTTTCGTCTGTGTATTACAACCAAAACATGTGCACAATAGTCAAATCCCTGATTCAATTGAGAAGAAAATAATTCAAAATCCTTGAGGATTTAGGAAAAAATAAATACAGCATTTTTTATAACTCGACGAGACGAATAAAATGGCACTAAAATTATTTAAAAATTATTTTGAGTTATTAAAACGAAAACATTTGAATTTTTAGCAAATTTTTCAAAAATTCAAATGTATTCGTTCGACAACCCGAAACAATTTTCAAATTGGATAATTTTAGTGTCATTTTATTCATCTCGTCGAGATATAAAAAATGTTGTATTTATTTTTTACTAAATCTTCAAGAATTTTGAATTATTTTCTTCTTAATTTACAGATTTTTATTGAATCAGGGAAAAACTATCAGGTACATGTTTTCGTTGCAATACACAAAATTTCAAATCGCCAACTTCATACGCAATTATTTCGAAAACGACAATGATTCAGAATTTCCCGTCAAAGCAAAAAATGCTCCATTTTTATGAACTTCAGAATATCAACCGGGGCCCGAAAAGGTGCTAGCACTCAATGGGCGCTTTTAGGTGCGGCGCTAGCACCTAACTTTTCGGCCCTGATATCAATTCAAATGGCAACTTTTTTTCGATCAAACTGGTCTTTTTCCATAAATGGACCCCCCCCTCCACAGCACTTTAGGGGTTGACTTCCCCTCCCCCCCCCCCACAAATTTTCAAAAATGACCAAAAAATAGTCATTTTTGGCCCAAAAAATCACTAAAAATTGCATTTTAAGGCAAAAATAGTAAATTTTGACTATGTTTGGTGAAAAATAACATTTTTATTGAAAAATTTTTGCCCGAATAATATAACTTTTTTCATGGTTAGCTTTACGAAAAATGTCGGCTACTTGACGAAATGCATAAGAAGCCGCTCGTCTGATCTGGAAAGTTAAGCAACATTGAGGCCCGCAGGTTCGATCCGACTAGGCCAAAAATTGTAATCTATAAAAAAACTTTCCTTACAAAGAATGGAGCAAAATTTGCCCTACTCTTTGTAAGAGTGCTCTTACCCCGTTGGCGCGCGCAAAAAACACGATAAGCAATAAATAAGCCGTTGGTGTGCGAGTACAAAAAATACTATAAGACGCGCGTCAACGCGTTGGTGCACGCTAACGGCTTATTTGTTGCTTACAGTGTTTTTTGCGCGCGCCAGCGGGGATGAGCACCCTAAGGAAAGTTTTTTGTAGATCAAAATTTTTGCCCTAGTGAGATCGACCTTGCGGGCCCAACGTTGCTTAACTTGCCAGATCGGACAGGTGGCTTCCTTATCTACTTCGCCAAGTAGCCGACATTTTTCGTAAAACTGAAAAATGTTATTTTTCGAATTTTTCTAACCTGCTTTTCTAATCAAGAGTTTGACTTCATCGTAAGTATATTCTTGAATCTTCTGATTAGAAGTTGTC
>JAQGBS010004015.1:0-10783 GCA_034698545.1 Acrobeloides obliquus
AAATTTTCACAAAAAATTTCCTAGAATTTAAATTTTGATCAACAATTTTGTTTAGCAAAAAATAATTTTTGATGCTAATGGCAGGGAGATAAGGCTCATAGATTACACGAGTTTTGGTGTATAAAAATGTGTCAAGTTGAGTAGGAGACATCAGTTCAGGTTTGGAGTATTACATTCTATTTCAATTCATTCTCTAATATGGCTTCTTTCCATAATTTTGTGCTTATTTCAATTGTTGGAATTTTAACAGTGAGTATTGGTAAATTTGAAGGGTTCATAGACTATAGTCCGTTCCAGCTTGGGTGAAAAAAAAGTTGGGGGCCCATAGTGCAGTAGATAAGAAAGTCGTTTGTCCGATCTGGCAAGTTAAGCAATTTGAGATTGCCAGGTTCGACTCCGGTAGGGCTCTTGTTAAAAATATTTTTTTGCAAATCAAAAGTTTTCCCTAGCTCCAAAAGCCCTCTAATTTTAAATAAATAAAACCGCAACTCATACAGCTCCATTCAAACACCTCAACAAACGTCATTTCTGAAATGAGAGCCAAAATCGCGAAAAAATCGATTTTCTCAAAAACTATCAATTGGATCAAGAAATCTTTTTTTGATAACTCCCCTCCTTACTCTAAGCAACAGCTTTATTACGTCACTTTTCATGAAACATCGATTTAGCACCTCAACTAATCTTGAGTCATATATTCGTTTCGAATTTCGCACCTTCGAATTCGTCCCATCACTAGTCAAGGGGGCAAACTTGAATCTTTTGCGACGTGTGGGTCCATTTCTGGGCCCCTGCCTACATATGTTCTATTAGCTTTATTGCTAAACCAGATTTTCAGTTAAATGGTGCCTATGGCCAAACTCAAGTGATTTCGAGTGACATCCAAAATTTGATTAATTCCGTCGTCGCCAACGTGAAGGCATCGCTTCAAACTCTTTTGGCAGCATTGCAAGCTGCTCTTGTTGGAAGTGTTACTGATGTAAGAAAGAATATTATGCGAATTTCACATAAAAAAATTTAGGCGAGCATCTTAAGTCATGTTGAAAACGTGCTCAACAACATTATCAACAATTTGAATGGGATTATCACCGACATCATCAGTGCCGTACAAGGGATTCTAACTGGAAATAGCAGTGCTGCTGGGCTTCTTGATAATGTGGATAGCCTTGTTGGTAACTTGGCTGGTACTTTGAGTGGAGTTCTTGGTGGACTGTTGGGCAATGGTGGTCTTCTTGGCGGCATTCTTGGACGTTGAGAGTCGAAATTTCCAATCGTACAATCGCAAAAATCAACAAATCTTAATTTTGTATAAAAACTGTGTATATTTTTAAAACTTTTCAATAAATCCTTAAAAGCAAGATTTTTGAATGTTGATCAGCCAAGATTTCATATCACATGTTATGCTCATTTATAGAGTTTGTAGTTCTAGCCTAGAGTTATAGATTCTAGTTTTTGGTATTCTCCTAGTTTGATTATGCGTTCGATAAATCCATCATCATTTTATAACAAATTTGATTCATGGACACAACAGAGACACAATATTTGGGTATAATTTATGCCTTCGCGGTGAGAGAATATAGTTTCTTTCATAGGCTATGCGATGATAACATACCGAAAAAAATAAACAGCGCATTAACCAAAACTGCTCCCTTTTCGCCCGAATGCTAATATAAATATACTACATTTGCACAGAACATTATTTTGCGCTAGCCCATTTTTCTTTCTCTAAAATTTACTGATTGCTAAATAGAAATGGCTCCTGAATATAAGTTGAACTATTTTGATGTGCGAGGTTATGGAGAAACTGCACGTTTAATTTTCCATTATGCTGGTGTTCCTTTCGAGGATCGACGATTCACGCATGAAGAATGGCCTACTATCAAACGAGGTATTTACTTTGAAATATCTTTATGACGAGGACAAACGCGGGCCCTTTTGAACTCAAGCCTAGTCGCAGAACCAAAACATCCACAAACACATGTCTACAATTTTCTTCCTCATTTTAGGCGTTTTTCGGTTCAATTTTTTCGATTTTTTCAATTTTTTTCGAATTTTATTCAATCTTTTTGATTTTTTTCAATTTTTTCGAATTTCTCATTTTAAACACTCAAATAGAGGACCCCTGTTTTTTGAATTTTGAGTATAATCTATCTATAATTTATGAAAAAAATCACAAACAACTCCTAAAGTTCGCATGGTTATGCATATACTTATACATATCTTGTGTAACAGCGTATATATTCTTCACTTTATCCAAAGAAAACTTTTTTAGAAGCTCCATTTGGCAAGGCACCGTGGCTGGAATATAAAGGCCAAAAGTTAGCTGAAAGTTATGCTATTTCCCGTTTTCTAGGCAGAAAATATGGTAATTGTTTTAAAGGGGGGGGGTGCATTTTGCGACCTGGAGAAAAAATTTTCTCATAAAAATAACCCTATTGGGAGTAAAATCATGTGAAAATCGATTGCGCGCATTCCCGAAACGTGAAAATGCTTCTTTGACCCTGATTCAGGGAAAATATAAATTTTTTCGACTTTTTATACTAGTACTTGGTTTGAAAAGACGTTTATCTATTAGCAAGCCTCGGTGGGGCAGTGACAAAGTAGCGGTTCATTAGTCACAAATGTTGCGGGTTCGAATCCCGCTTGGAGCCAAGTTTGTTAGCAAAGTAAAAATCGAAAATTTTTTTCGATTTTTACTTTGTGCAAAAATTTTTTGTTCCAAGCAGGATTCGATCCGCGACATTTGTGACCAATAAGCCACTGCTTTATCACTGCACCACCGAGGCTTATTGATAGAAAAACGTCTTTTCAAACCAAGTACTAGTATAAAAAGTCGAAAAAATTTATATTTTCCCTGAATCAGGGTCAAAGAAGCATTTTCACGCTTCGAGAATGCACGCAATCGATTTTCACATGATTTTACCCCCAATAGGGTCATTTTTACGAAAAAATTTTTTCTCCTAAATAATCGCAAAATGCATCCCTCCTTTAAGATAATTTATTCAAACTTTTTTTTCAATTTTAGGCCTCTCGGGAAAAGATGATTGGGAAGCAGCACAGGTCGACGCTCTTTCAGACGCATACAAAGATTTTGGTAATGCAAGTCATCCCTATTTCATGGTTTTTCTTGGCCGTGAGCAAGGAGATAAGGTATTCTTCAATTTGAGACTTAAAACGTGATAATTTAGGAAGCGCTCTACAAAGATTTCGCAAAGGCCTTCAATAAATTGGCAAAGCACGTTGAAAAGTATTTAAAGAATGCAGGGAACGGCTTTCTTTTTGCAGGCGGTTTGACATGGATGGATTTCTCTGCATCGGAGTTCCATGATAGCTTGAATGGATTTCACCCAGAGCTTTTCAAGGACCATCCAGAGCTTTTGAAACATTCGGAAAAGGTCCATTCGTTGCCGCAGCTTCAAGACTACCTCAAGAGTCGTCCGAAAACACAAAACTAATCGATTTTTAATACATTTGAAAATTAATGCTTCTTCTTATGGATTCTATCAATTTCAAATAAAGTTCATATTAATGATCAAGAAAAAATTTATTTTTTGGGTCGTTCCATAATTTCGGCACTATAACTTTCGCGACAAATGGTTTATGATTCATCTTGGTTGATCAAAATTTAAAAATCTTGCTTTTAAGGATTTATTGAAAAGTTTTAAAAATATACACAGTTTTTATATAAAATTAAGATTGATCGGTTTTTGTGATTGTACAATTGGAAATTTCGACTCTTAACGTCCAAGAATGCCGCCAAGAAGACCACCATTACCCAAAAGCCCACCAAGAACTCCACTCAAAGTACCAACCAAGTTACCAACAAGACTATCCACGTTGTCAAGAAGCCCCGCAGCACCGCTGTTTCCAGTTAAGATCCCTTGTACGGCACTGATAATGTCGGCGATAATCGCATCCAAATTGTTGATAATGTTGTTGAGCACGTTTTCAACATGACTTAAGATGCCCGCCTGAATTTTTTAATGTGAAAATTTGCATAATATTCTCTCTTACATCAGTAACACTTCCAACAAGAGCAGCTTGCAATGCTGCCAAAAGAGTTTGAAGCGATGCCTTCAAGTTGGCGACAACGGAATTGATCAAGTTTTGAATGTCACTTGTAATCACTTGAGTTTGGCCATAGGCGCCATTTAACTTAAAATCTAGTTTAGTGATAAATTTCAAAAATTACCATAACAAAGCCAACGATTACAACCATCACAAAGGTTTTGAATGAAGCCATTTTTAAAAATTGAATCAAAATAAGACTTTAGATCAAATTGTGAATCTAAAAATGCGATGCCTTTTGCTCTTCAAGCTATCCTTTTATATCGTTCGAATCAAGGAAGCTTTCAATCATCGATGAGCCTTATCGTAGGTGTTAAGCAACTTGATAATGATAAACAAAATTTTGATCAAAAATCTAAAATTTGGGAAAACAATATTTTTGTAAAAATTTAATTTTTATTTCCATATATAGATGTTTGGCATATTTCAGCCTAAAAGTGCACGATATACAACAAAATTGTTGATCGAATCCAGGAAATTTGTTGTGCAACTTTCCTGATTTTTTTAATCAATCATGCAACATTTTCAGCGCCCACGTATTATCGGATTAAACTTTGTTTTATACCGTGTACTTTTAGGCTGAAATATGCCAAAGATCTATAAAATGGAAATAAAAATTAAATTTTTACAAAAACATTGTTTTCCCAAATTTTAGATTTTTGATCAAAATTTTGTTTATTATTATCAAGCTGCTTAACACCTACGATACGGCTCATAGATGATTGAAAACTTCCTGGATTCGAACAGTATAAAATGATAGCTTGAAAAGCAAAAGGCATCACATTTTTAGATTCACAATTTGATCTAAAGTCTTATTTTGGTTCAATTTTTAAAAATGGCTTCATTCAAAACCTTTGTGATGGTTATAATCGTTGGCGTTGTTACGGTAATTTTGTTACAATAATTCAAAAATTTTTTTAATTTTTGAATTTTGTCGCTAAATCAGATTTTCAGTTAAATGGCGCCTATGGCCAAACTCAAGTGATTACAAGTGACATCCAAAACTTGATCAATTCCGTCGTCGCCAATTTGAAGGCATCGCTTCAAACTCTTTTGGCAGCATTGCAAGCTGCTTTTGCTGGAAGTGTTACTGATGTAAGAGATGATGCAAATTTTCACTTATAAACAATTCAGGCGGGCATCTTAAGTCATATTGAAAACGTGCTCAACAACATTATCAACAATTTGAATGCGATTATCGCCGACATCATCAGTGCCGTACAAGGGATCCTAACTGGAAATAGCAGTGCTGCGGGGCTTCTTGACAATGTGAATAGCCTTGTTGGTAACTTGGTTAGTACTTTGAGTGGAGTTCTTGGTGGACTATTGGGTAATGGTGGTCTTCTTGGCGGCATTCTTGGACGTTAAGAGTTGAAATTTCCAATCATACAATCACAAAAATCGAAAAATCTTAATTTTGTATAAAAACTGTGTATATTTTTAAAACTTTTCAATAAATCCTTAACAGCAAGGTTTCTGAATGTTGATCATATAAGATGATTCATAAACCATCTTTATGCCATGCTTAGAACATACAAAAAACCAAAATCGAATCCATTAATTCAGCACGTGAAACGTCTTTAGGCGGGCTTCTTCCATGTCTTACCCCTCCAATGGCTGTGTAAAAAATCGTAAAATTCAAAAATTCACAAAAAATTTATTTTAAAAGATTTTTCGATGCAATCTTTTTTAGAATTGTACTCTGCAGACGGGGAGCTAGAGCTATAGGTAAAATATGCAAATTTTGGGGGATAAAAACACGAGAAAATATTTTTAAATAACCATTATATGGCCCTTTGTGTACCAGGAACCCGAAAAAACTTGAAATCTAGCATTTTGGCAACTTCTAAGCCATTTTTGGACCCCTTCCCAGCATCTTTGAGCCCAAAAACCATATGTCCTTGCAAAAAAATTTTTTCTATCAAAATACGTCGGAAAAAATTTTATGCCAGGGCAGCCCGAATCTCTCAGGCTTTACGTTTTAAGAACCTCGAAGGTCGAGGGTTCGAGTCCAACTTGCGTCAAATTTATTTTGCACATTTGTATGTTTTTGTGAAAAAATTCGCAGAAAAAATATACTTTTTTGACATGATGTAAAACGTAAAGTTGTAGAGTAGGTTTTCATCTATTTTTTTACAAAAAACCGCGAAAATGAATTTTTTATGAATTTTTAAATTTAAATGAATTTTTGAAAATATTCATTTTTCAGAAAAAATAGTTTCTGACATTCGATCGGCATGAAAAGTAACGGAAAATCAAATTTAGATGCTGGGTACAATCCTAAAAAAGACCGCATCGAAAAATCTTTTAAAATAAATTTTTTGTGAATTTTTGAATTTCACGATTGGAGGGTTAAGACGTGGAAGAAGCCCGCCGAAGGGGTCGGCATCACTTTCGCACACACGTTTGCGCATGTACATTTGCGCTTGCAACATTTGCTCATATACACCTGCATAGTGACATTTGCGCATCTAACATTTGCGCATGCAACAATTGCGCTTTTCGAAATTTTTTTGAGCAAATTTTCACCAAATGTCGCTGCGCAAGTGTATATGCGCAAATGTTAGATGTGCAAATGTGTGTGCGCAAGTGATGCAAACTCGCCAAAAGACATTGCATGTGCTGAATTAATGGATTCGATTTTGGTTGTTTATATGTTCTCAGCATGGCAACAAGGTGGTTTATGATTCATCTTGACTGATCAAAAATCTTGCTTTTAAGGATTTATTGAAAAGTTTTAAAAATATACATAGTTTTTATACAAGATTAAGATTTGTCGATTTTTGCGATTGTACGATTGGAAATTTCGACTCTTAACGTCCAAGAATGCCGCCAAGAAGACCACCATTGCCCAACAGTCCACCAAGAACTCCACTCAAAGTACCAACCAAGTTACCAACAAGGCTATCCACATTGTCAAGAAGCCCCGCAGCACCGCTATTTCCAGTTAGGATCCCTTGTACGGCACCGATAATATCGGCGATAATCGCATCCAAATTGTTGATAATGTTGTTGAGCACGTTTTCAACATGACTTAAGATGCCCGCCTGAATTTTTTATGTGAAGATTTGCATAATATTCTCTCTTACATCAGTAACACTTCCAACAAGAGCAGTTTTCAATGCTGCCAAAAGAGTTTGAAGCGATGCCTTCAAGTTGGCGACAACGGAATTGATCAAGTTTTGGATGTCACTCGAAATCACTTGAGTTTGGCCATAGGCGCCATTTAACTGAAAATCTGGTTTAGCAACAAAATTCAAAAATTACCGTAACAACGCCAACGATTACAACCATCACAAAGGTTTTGAATGAAGCCATTTTTAAAAATCGAACCAAAATAAGACTTTAGATCAAATTGTGAATCTAAAAATGTGATGCCTTTTGTTCTTCAAGCTATCCTTTTATACCGTTCGAATCAAGGAAGCTTTCAATCATCTATGAGCCCTATCGTAGGTGTTAAGCAGCTTGATAATAATAAACAAAATTTTGATCAAAAATCTAAAATTTTTGATAAACAATATTTTTGTAAAAATTTAATCTTTACTTCCATTTTATAGATCTTTGACATATTTCAGTCATAAAGTGCACAGTAGAAAAAAGTTTAATCCGATAATATGTGGGCGCTGAAAATGTTGTATGATTGATTAAAAAAATTAGGAAAGTTGAACAACAAATTTCCTGGAATTTAAATTTTGATCAACAATTTTGTTTAGCAAAAAATAATTTTTGATGCTACCAAAATCGAATTCATTAATTCAGCACATGCAACGATTTTTTTCACCTGGGGGGACGTAAAATGTGGATCACTTTTGCATTACGGTAATTATACAGATGTGGGAAGCGAATGGCTAATCCAAATTTTACCAAAATGGAAAATTTATTGTTTCGGGGTGTCAATTTTATTTTAAAAAAGAAATTTGAAAATTTTCAACAAAACAATTTATAGGGCCGAAAAAAACCATTTTTTGTGTGTTTTTTTGGTTAAAAATTGTGGGCTCCAGGGTAAAATCGGCTCTAATTTTTTTTAAATCCACGCAAAAACTACTTTTTTCGCGTTTACTGGGGGTTTTATAATCGGGTAAACGATTAGTGATGGTTTCAGGGGCTAACAAATTTTCTTAACCCGCCTACTCCGGAATTTTTCAAAAAAATCCTGCTGAAAATGAAAATTTTTGAAATTTTAACGATTTTAATTGTAATGAAGTTTTCTCATACCGGGAACACAAATCCGAGCGATTTAAGCCGTCCCGGATCGAATCTGACCGAGTTTTAGCGGAGATATCCCCGTGAGAAGGGGAGGGTACAAAATTGCAGGGGTACTCCCAACTTCAAAGTGGCGTAGAAAATTCAAAGTAAGACAGATTTAAATCAAAATCTAATCGATTGTGTCCCAATTCCTCTATCGATTACTTTTTAAATTAGGTGAAAAGACTTTACGGGCCCCGAAAAAACCGTTTTGAGTGAATTGGTAGGGATCAAAAAACCTGTGCTATCAAGTAACCTAACAGCGCGCAGAGCGCGTCCCAGTGCAGGTTTAGTAGCAGCTAAATTTTGCTTGCAAAATTTCAATTTTTTACAAAATCGAGTTATTTTTGGGGTGGGGAGGGGGTAATAAAATTTTCATTCCGAGTGCCTTATTTTTGTATCTCGTTATTTTTCATTTGAGTGTTCTTTTTTGTAAGGCACAAAACAGAATACTAAAAAGTTCTACTTATCAATTCTATTGTTTTCTGACTAAATAATTATACCAGCAAACAATACATACCAGCAATGGGAGGGGGGGGGGTAATAAAATTTTCATTCCGAGTGCCTTATTTTTGTATCTCGTTATTTTTCATTTGGGTGTTCTTTTTTGTAAAGCACAAAATAGAATACTAAAAGGATTCTACTTATCAATTCTATTTTTTTCTGACTAAATAAATACACCAGCAAACAATACATACCAGCAATGAAATTTAATTCTAACAAAGAGTCGTAACGCGATAAGGAATTGTAAAGCCAGAAATAAAAAATTTAACCTCAATAAGAACTCGTAACGCGTTAGCATTATTTTTGACTGGCTTACGCACGATAAAAAAACTCGTTACTGATTATGCCATGATATCTAAAAATACATGTTTTGAAAAACTGTTATATAAAGAAGTCTGATAGTATGAAGACTTTATTTATGTTTTTAACCCGCGTTTTCCGCTGTGTTCATTTTTGAACGCGACTTTTTAGCTTTCTTAACACGGTATATATTGGTCAATTTCCTACAAGCGAGCCTTTGTTGGAATGCTGGGATAATGAATTTTTTTCTATGAAAAATTTTTTGAAAAATATTCAAATTTCAGGGAAATATGCTCTTGAAATATCGAAAAATTGCAAAATTGATTTTTACTAGTTATCTTTGGCAAAAATTTAAAGGAGGTGCACGTCCAATACGCTTCTCGAAAAAATTTTTTTCACCAAATTGGCTGATTTTTGGTACTCGGGGGTTTTCGGGCACGAGAAATCGATTGATGTAAGTCTTGAGGCCCAAAAAATTTTCATGGTCCTCTACGACAAAATTAATTTTTTTAACATGGAGTACCCCGATAGGGGGTCAAAAAATTTTTTTGGAACTCGGAACCTGCGCCAATCGATTTCTCGCGCTCGAAAACCCCGAGTACCAAAAATCAGCTAATTTGAAGAAAAATTTTTTTCCAGAAGCGTACTGGGCATGCACCCCCTTTAACAGAAAGAGAGAGAGAGATCTATCGCTAAATTTTTCTTATAAAGATAGATTTTTTTGTGCAAAAACTTTTTGTCGGCACTACGATCCGAAACCAATACCCTGAATCAGAGTAGCATTTTCAAGGTTTGGAAATGCGCGCAATCGATTCCTCGCATAGAAAAACCCCCAGGAGCATAGGAGTAGCCAAGGGGGGCTATAGCCCCCCTCCCTCTCCTGTCGCCAAAAATTTTAAGAAAAAATAAAAAACAACAGATAAACCTTATGATTTTTCAACATTTTTTGTCATTTTACTCGATTAGCCTCCCTGTCAGAAAATCCTGGCTACACCTATACCCAGGGGTAAAATTTTCTTGTATATAGCACTCTCATACGAGTTACCGGAAAATACGGGTTAATAAAAAAGTTATAAAACCATAAACTGATGATAAAAACTTCTATTTTAATTTTCTTGTTTAGGTTTTTCTACTCTAATGAGGTGTATTTTGTTTTTCTTGGTGCTCTTTTTATTCTTTTATAGATCCAACGCTGGAACGTTTAGTATAGATTATACGAACCACCAGTTTTTGAAAGATGGCAAACCTTTTCGATACATTTCTGGCTCGCTACATTATATGCGAGTGCATCCTGATCTATGGAATGATCGGTTACAGAGAATTCGAGCACTAGGATTAAATGCTATACAAACTTATGTCCCGTGGAATTTACATGAACCAACACAGGGGAAGTAAGGAAATGTTTTGTTTTTGGCCGGCCAGACCACCCCATCCCAATATTATCCAATAAAAGAGTGGGTTAAAGGACCAGTCCAGTCAGTTACAACCATATGAAAAAATGATATATTCGACAAGATCATGAAAAATGGAACATTTTTTGTTTTTACGGCATGTCCTGAATCGTTGTAGTTTTCGAGATAATTGCGTTCGACATTTTGAATTTGTTACAAGCTCTTCGTTGTAATACACAAACTTTTTTGAATTTTTAATCGATTTTTGCATCAATTTT
>JAQGBS010004016.1:0-10782 GCA_034698545.1 Acrobeloides obliquus
AACTATTTTAGGAGTTTACGAGGCAAAACACTGGAACGCATTTCCAAACCCGAGGTGACCAACCCATTTGGGCACATTTATCAACATAACTTAAAGGACCAGTCCACTTATGGGGAGCTGGTACCATCTTATAGAGTACAAAATTTGGATCGTTTTTTGCTTTTACGGCACCACTTGAAAAACTAATCGTAAAAAGTTATGAGCGAAACAAAATTGCAAAAAAATTTCAAATGAGTTTGAATATTGAAACGAAGAGCTTGTACCCAGGAATCAATCAGATTGTTTATTGAAATTTAATAAATCATTATAAAATTCAAAATCCTTGAACATTTAGAAAAAAATATAAAAAATGATATATTTATATTATCATTATAACTCTTCGAGACGAATAAAATGACATAAAAATTATCGAATTTGAAAAATGTTTTGAGTTATCGAAACAAAAACCATGAATCAGGGGTTTTGTTTCAATAACCCAAAACATTTTTCAAATTTGATAATTTTGGTGTCATTTTATTCGTCTCAACAAGTTATAGCAAATATATTCTATGCCTTTTTTCTCAAATTTTCAAGATTTTGAATTTTATGATGATTTATTAAATCGTTTCAATAAACAATCTGATTAATCTATGGGTACAAGCTCTTCGTTTCAATGTTCAAACTTATTTGAAAAAATTTTTCGAAATTTTGTTTTGCTCATACGGTTATATTTTCAAGTAGTACCGTAAAAGCAAAAAATGCTTCAAATTTTGTGCTCTATATGATGGCATCAACTCTCCAAAAGTGGACTGATTCTCAGAGTGTTTTACGAAAGAATAAGAGAGCAAATCCCGGTGCTTTACTAACATTGTAATTTTTAATAAATTTATAATTTTTTAATAATAAAAAATCAGTAAGGATGAACGCTAGCAATCTCGAAACGCAATTTGAAGTGCTAGCTGTCTCGAAACTCAACTATTGCAAGATGCTAGCCGTCTCGAACGGGTTGAATGTGTTTGATCATTGACACGAAAACCCTGAATTTTATATTTTTTAATACGCTTAATTATTGGGTGTATTTAAAAAACAAAGATGGCATTCTTTATAGCTCGACGAGGCGAACAAAACAACACCAAATTTATCCATTTTGATCATTATTTTGGGTTATTGAAACAAAAACCCTGATTCAGGGTCTCAAATTGCGTTTCGAGATGCTTCACCCTAAGTGTGGCATACAAATAAAAAAGAACGTAGAAAAAGAATTTTTGGCAACCCTGTAAAAAACAGGGATTTGCAGATTTAAGGAATATTCACTTGCTTATCGCGTTTTACAAATCGATAAATCAGTGAATGTCAGTTTTCCAAGGAATGCAAAAACTTCTTTTTTTTCTAAGTTTTTATAAAAAATATAGCAAGTGTAAACAAAAAATATGTAACTTTAAAGGATCACACAGCTCAGAAAAAAGTTACCATAATTTGTATATATTCGAAAAGTTCATGAAATTTTGAGCGTTTTTTGTTTTTACGGTACCCTCTGAATCATTTTAGTTTTTGAGATAATTGCATGTAAAGTTTAGATTATTTATTACAGCGAAAACATGTACACAGGTCTCAAACGCCTGATTCAATCAAAATTTGTTTATTGACACGAAAATAATTTGAATTTCTTGAGCATTTAGGAAAAAGTAAATATAGCATTTTTTCAGCTCAATGAGATGAATAAAATGACACCTAAATTATTTATTTTGGAAATCACTTTGGGTAATTGAAACGAAAATTTGCAAATAGTTTTCGTTTCAAATGATTTTCAAATTGAATAATTTTAGTGTCATTTTATTCATCTCATTGAGCTGAGAAAAATGCTATATTTACTTTTTCCTAAATGCTCAAGAAATTCAAATTATTTTCTTGTCGATAAAAAAATTTTGATTGAATCAGGGATTTGAGACATTGCGTGACAAGGTTTTCCAAAGGTCAAGGTTTCCCAGTTGTGACAAGGTTTCCCGGTCAAAGTTTCCCAAGAGTGACAAAGGCCTAAGCCTATGCCTAAGGCCTTAACACTGTTAGGAAACCTTGACATATTGGGAAACCTTAACACTAGCTAGGAAACCTTGACCGGGAATCTTGACTGTAAACGATTTGAGACCTGTGTACATGTTTTAGTTGTAATAAATAATCTAAACTTTACATGCAATTATCTCAAAAACTAAAACGATTTAGAAGGTATCGTAAAAATAAAAAATGCCTTATTTTTCGTGAACTTTCCGGATATATACAAATTATGACATCTTTTTTCGAAGGTCCTTTAAGGTACAAAAAATTCTGAGAACAAAAATGGGTATTTATTTGTTCTTTCGAGATCTCTTTACTTTCTTTTCATCTTCCTTAATTAAAGCCTCCTTTGCCCTTTTCCTTGTTACAATTCCATATGATTCCTTCGTATTCTTCTTTCCATCCGATTTGAGTACAGCTTCTCTTGCTCTTTTTCTAGTCATAATTCCACATAATCCTTTTTCTTCAGCTTTGTGAATTTTATTCATCATTCCCTTCATCTTCGGTCGAGCTTGTGGTACAGTAGGCATCAGGCTATCAAAATATTTCTTCACATTTTTCATGAAATCAATTGTATTAGAAGCATGCATGTCAAATTTCTTGATCAAAGCTGGGCACGATTGAGCAAGTTTATCCATAGCAATGCGCTGCAAAGAAGGTGGCTGTAACCACATGCGTTGTACAATGTTTGTTGGAGCATCTTTTTGCCAGACTTTTTCTTTATTGTTTATAATGTTTTTGCCACCAAAGGTGTAGATGCAGACTTCCTAAAAAAGTGGTCATAAAGAAGTTGATTGGATAAGTTGTTTACGGGAGAAACAGCAGAACTTGATTCAACTGGATGTGACATGCCACCATTTAAAGGGATCCACTTTTTGGACTCAAGATCGAGTTTCCATGTGGTATCCAATGGGATTTTCTTTTTCTAAAAAGTCTAATATGATAAAACAGCTAGTTATATTTTTGTAGAAATCTGTTCGAGGTTGACAAAAACAATTGAAATTGGGTAATTGCTATAATAATTTTCGAAAAAGCTTCAATTTTTACCCTTTGATATTCCAATCCACCGTATACATATAAACAATTTCCAGCGAGAATTCGATTAAAATAATCCACCGGATTTGGCAAATCAACGAGGCCTGGACTAAGTTCCACTTCAACAACTGTGAACAAAAGAGTTTTCAAATCAAATGAAAGGAACTAAAAATTTTCACCAACATTATCGAAATTGAAAATAGTTTTGGGTTATTGAAGCGAAAACCCTGATTCATGTTTTCGTTTCGATAACCTAAAATATTTTCAAAAAGTTACTTAAATTCTAGATCGGACGGGCGGCTTTACTTACACACTTCATCTTGGAGCGTCAACTTTTTTCGACCGTTTACAATTTTTTTAAAAACATGATTCGTAAAAAATTTTGTGATATCATAATAGGAACTCTTTCCTTAAAAAAGTAAACCACCCACGCCCCCCCTTTCTATTGATATTTGGATGGTGTTCTGTTCCCTTATTCTCTGACTCGAACAAGTATAGCTATGAAGCTTTTTATTAATATATTTTCTTCTTACCCCATTAAAGCTAGTTCCAAACCAAATCAAAGCATCATCAGTCAAAAATTGCCAACGAAGAACTTCATTCGCAAAAACATCCGGCGGTTCATCTCTAATTCTGGTGTAGTCATGCTCATGAATCAAAATACCCTTCATAGGGTTCAATTCGAGTGTATTTGAATTTTGCTATAAAAAATGTAAGCATATGTATTAATGAGTGGACCAAAAAAGAGGCTTTTTTATTTTTTGGGATTCGGAAATTTATTTTTCTAAAAACGAGCTCTCTAGAGGTAATTTTATGCGTGGAATCGATTGCGTGCACTCCCGGAGTGTGAAACGCATCCCTGAATCTGATTCAGGAAAAAATTAGTTTCAAAGCGAAACTGATTATTTTTAAAGAAAAAGTGAAAATTGCCATTTTCTGTATCAGGGAATTTTTGTATGCTTCGAAAAATTGTGCATTCGATTTCTCGCATAAAATTACCCATGGAAGAGTGATTTCCAAATAAAAAATGCGAAAAACAAAAATAACCATTTTTCTCTAAATCAGGATCAGGGAAACGTTTTCACGCTCCGGTAATGCGCGCAATCGATTCCCCGCATAAAATTACCCCTAGAGGGTTCATTTTTATAAAAATAAATTTCCGGGTCCCAAGAAATTAAAAAAGCCACTTTTTTGGCCCATCCTGTAAATTCTAAAAATCATACCGTAAGCCAAGACCATGTCCAGATTTTCTCCTTTTTTTGAAAAGTAAGTTTCCATATATCTACTTTTATAGTAGGTTCATCATCTCTTCTGTTAAAAACAGTAGACATTTGACTAAAGTATAAGGTGTTTTCATCTTTGGCCTCGGATTGTCCTCCATTGTTGGTTGTTTCGAGATAATAGTCCATATTGATTCTTTCCATGGTATAAGCATTTGGTGAAGTTCTATAAAGTCTTGTGAAGCCTATTTGTTCACCAATATCGAAAAAACAGAAGAAGGTAGAAGAATTCGGCACCGGGATGGCTAAAAATGAAAAAAATGAAAAATAAGATACGGCCGATTTTCACCTCCATTATAATTTTTAATAAAATATTCGCGGTAAATAGGTTTCATAAGAGTATCAGTTTCGTCTTGAACCGGATGTATGCGTCCTCCACTGGCCATTTCTTGTAACTCCGGCCACTCATTTTCGATTATTTTAATGTGCACTTTACGCCAAACAAAAGAAAGAGTATTAAACTCCCAAACACAAATACGATCCACTTCTTAAAAATTTTAAATCCTACTACATTAAACGTGTAATGTGTGTCTGTCTGCACGAACAATCTCGAGAACGCTTGATTTAAGCACTTGACACTGAAACAAAAATGGTAGGGGACGCTAAAAGAAGACGATTGACACCAAAAGCATCGAAATCGGAGACAAAAAATTTTTCACTTTTCCTCTTTATTATTTTACTCTAGAGTAAATCTATGGGAGTGCCGCTCGGAGTCACATTTTAATCTAGAGTAAAGGTGCATTTATATCACATGAAAAAAGTGAGGAAGTAATGCAATGGTTCTCCGGAAATACAAAACTAATTCTGATAGTTTTGGTGACGTTAGAAAGCTGAACATCATAGCAATCGAATGACACCCAAATCATGCCATAACTCTTTCTGGTTGTGGAGATATTGCATAATTAGTCAAGAATATCGAAAAATTGACATTTTTGACTAATTATGAAATATCTCTGCAACCAGAAATAGTTATGTCATGGTTTTGGTGTCATTCGATTGCTACGATGTCCAGCTTTTTAACGTCATCAAAACTATCAGAATTAGTTTTGTATTTCCGGAGAAATCCTCAAACCATTGCATCACTTCCTTGCCTTTTCATATGATGTAAATGCGCCTAAAACGCTCGGGAGTTATCTCGGAAACCGCGAGCGCCCCGGTACCCTTATATAAAACGTGTAATGTGTGTGTGAATGCATCCGGACTAACTTTTGAAGGTGCGATCCAAACCCTTAACACGATAGAGTATCTTGAACAGTGCAAAATTCTAAGACGTTTGACATCACTTTTGTGAAATTTGGTGAAAAATTTTCTTCATTTTTTTGTCTCGGGGACTAAGGGGTACAAATCAAATTTTCAAAATTTTCTCCGAATCGGCTGATTTTTTGTATTCAGGGGTTTTAATCAGGGTCCCCATTAATTGCATTGCGATGTCGTGACAAGCACTAATTGCACTAAGATGTTGCGACGCTTCTATTTTTTCAGGGTCAACGAATTCTCGAACGTGGTCTTCAGCAAAGTTGTAGATCACAAGACTCATAAAAACGTAAAAACCATATTCGAAAATTCATTAACCCTCAAAAGTTATTCTAATTTTTTTTTAAAGCAACGCGTTGCGACGTCGCACTAATTGCAATTAGTGCAGTCGCGATGCATTACGAAATCGTCGCAACGAAATAGTGGGGTTCCTCACATACCATAAATTATTACGTGCACGTAAAAAGGCAATCGTTAGAAACGCAGTCAGGGAACGTTCCTGATTCAATTATTTATTTAAACGATTTATCGACGATTATAAAATTTAAAATCGGTGGCGCCGCTCAGAAGCTCCGCTTAGGATTGATGTCAAGAGCGCCGCAGGCGCTCACTCGGAGCATGAGATCGAGCGTCGAAGGCACTTGATCTCCAGTTTATTTTAAAAAATTTTTACCAAAAACATAGACGAAATTCCCATCCGTAGTAACTGGAGCATGTTTAGTCGGGGTTGGCTCTAAAATGTCAAAATTTTATAAAAACTTGATAAAACCATACTATTATTGAGAATACAATCTTTCTGACAAATATTTCTCGAACGAGTATTGCAAGAATTAGAAGCACAACGAGCCGGCAGTAATTGAAATCTGGTCCACAATTTTTGCTTATCCATAGCTACACGAGGGTTGGATGGCATTTATAGAAGGGTGTAAAATATCCTAGAAAATAATGAAAAGTAGCCAGATAACCCGGAATGGGGGAGGGGGACCACTAAAAATCATAAGGGAACCCTTATGTAATTTTTGGCCGACCTTCGGCCGTCAAAAACATAAGGGGGTTCTTATGATTTTTCAGGCTTTTGGCCGAATTTTTTTGTTAAAAAAATCGGAAAAATATGAGGGCCTTTGTTTTTCGGAAAATTTTTTAAAGAAACATAAGGGGGACCCTTATGTTTTAGAAGGGTCATGCCAAATTTTCGAAATTTTACAGACCACACGCCCATGTGATTACAAAATAAATAACATGGGTAGAGATGTTGCGAAAAATTTTATTTTTAATTTTTCATGGTTATACAATTCTTTGAAATGAAATAATATCAATTTCAAGAAAATTTAAACAAAACGTTGAATGATGTTGAATTGAAGAAATCATACGATATTGACTGAAAAAAATGTTTTTTATTCATTGATTAATAAAAAAGGAATATACTAACTTAACAAGCGATAGTTAACTTTTTATGTATCTTGAAGGCAAATCTTGATTTCAACATGATTTTTTTCTTTATTGATTTTATATTTTAAGTTGATAATGAAAAAGCGATGCATATATGGCGCATGCACAGTAAAATGGTTAAAAAAGGGGGCATGCACCTAACATTCAAAACGGTGTATGCTATTGGATTCAGCTCATTGAGACGAGAAAAACGAGTACCTATCATGTGGGGTTCATCCATATCCATATGGCCGAGTGGTTAAAGCGCTAGACTTAGTTGCCATTTATACTTCCTTTGCATCGCGACGCGACAGTGCATTTTGTGTCGTACGAAACAAAAATGCACTGTCATGATGCAACGGAAGTATAAATGACGCCTTACAGTTTATAGGCTCGGGTTCGAACCAAAAGTTTTTGCTTTTGCATGAAATTTTTTGCATATTTTTGGTCATGTGATGTTTTGAAACTTTTATATGTTTTTGAGGATTTCTCCGGAAATACAAAGCCAATTGTGATAGCTTTGATGTCGCTAGAAAGCTGGATATCTTAGCAATCGAATGACACTAAAATCATGTCATAACTCTTTCTGGTTGAGGAGTTATTGCATAATTAGTAAAAAATGTCGACATTTTTTACTAATTATGCAATAACTCCTCAACCAGATGTATTTTAGCTAAAAATAAGAATTTGGTATAACAAAGGTCATTGCGTCTATGATAATTCATTTTAAAAAATGGGTCATTTTTTGCTATTTTTAAACATTTTATTTTGAGAATTTTTGATTCTTTTTAAAATATTTTCGATCATTTTTCCATTTATGCTGGCACAAAGTTCAAATTCATGCAAAACTCTTATATAACATCTAGAAATTGAATGACGAAATTTATCTTATAATAACCGGTTAATGACATGAATATTTGCAAAGTTTGTGTACAAATTATGTATTTTCTACATTTGACTTCCTTATTAACCTGTTGTTTTGACCCAAGATTTACTATCTCCTCCATTGTTTTTATCTCGAACCTGATCTTTTTGAAGCAACTTTGTTTCTCTTTCCTTTCCATCACAAAGTACACATAACCAATATTCAAGAATGAGATCAATCCCTCTTCCCGTTAGTTGAACGCTTTAAGTTCATAGGAAATCGATTGAATAAACCAACAGACCACTTGCTTTTTTACTCAACAGATAAGACTCCATTGATTGTTTTCGTAAATTAAAATTGATTTCCTTTTTCGTGAATTTTTCATAATGGTTACATGTGAAAATTAAATTATAGCCTTGAATGCCAAATCCCATGGCCAGCTCATCAGGGATAATGTTCCGTTCAATGAGTGGCCGAACAGCATTAAAATTATTTGGACCAAATTCTAAAGTTCAAATTCGTTTTCGTTCGCTTGTAATACCTATTCATAGAGTAAGAAATTAATAGATTATTTGGACACGTGGATGCTCCTTTCTCTTTCCTAATTCATTTTTTAAAGTTGACTCTCGCATCCCCCCAAAAATGACCTATTATTTTTCAGCGGTTGACCTCTACTACCGGGAAAATTTTGATCATTTTTTGTATTTAAAAAATCACCCCTCCCACGCAGTGGTGTAGAGAAGGGGGGACAGGTGCGTACCCCCTAGAGGGACGAAATTCCTAAAGAAATCCCCGATCATAAGGGCCCCTCCTTATGTTTTGGAGGGGGAACAATCGGAAAGTGGCCCCCTCCCCACTAGTCGAACCCTCCCTACGCCACTACTCCATGCGCTGCCTCCGCCCCTCACACCCTTTTAGAGGAAAGTCTTCATTTTTTCGATTTTTGCGTGGATGGGGGAGGGGGCAGATCGACTCCTTTTTCACGTGTACCCCTTGGGTTATACCACATGCATGTAATAAAACATAACATAAATTGATATGGTTTTTAGAAACCTTTAGCAAAATATGGTGGTAGGCATACTGTTACTGTACTTCCTGGTGATGGCATAGGGCCCGAAATGATGGCACATTTGAAAAGAATCTTTACTTTTGCTCATGTATGTATTTGATATCACTAAAAACTCATGAAAAAAGGGTTAATGGTTTTGTTATAACAGAATTAGGTCTTTTTATATCAAAATCATTTTTTATGTAACAGATACGTCTTTAGGCAATTTTCACTAGTCCCAAATTTTTTAATGCAATCTTCACTAGTCCTTAATCGATTTTCACTAGTATCAAAGGTCAGTTGATGTTTCGAAACTTGATATTTCGAAACGATTATAGGGTTAAAAAAAAAACGAAAAGTTAATATTTCGAAACTTGATGTTTCGAAACTTTTTTAGATACAGTCAAATCTCTATTAAAACCCAAAAAAACTCGTTCAGATTTGGAGTTTCCATAGCCGATTCTTCAAGAAAATATGGTTAACCCATCGAAAATGTCAACAAAATGACCGAGATCACAAAAAATCGAGATTTTTTATGTAAAAAATTTTTAAAGTCAATTTTCAGGCATAGTAAAAAATTTTTAATGGAAGCAAAAATAGGAAAACATTCTACGAGGTCGAATTTAGGAGGTCTGATAAAAATTTTTTAATTTTTCAACATTTTAACCTTCGGGGATCGAATCTGAGGGCCCAACGTTGCTTATTTGGCAGATCGGACGGTCTGGTGATCAACGACCAACTGTAAATTTTTCATTAAGTTTCGAAACATCAACGCGGTTTCGAAATGTCGAAACATCACATGACCGTATAAAAACGTCTCTAGGCAATTTTAGTTACTTTAAAAAAAGGTATTTTTGGCGATTTTCGCTAGTTAAAAAGCTTCACGTGATTTTCGTTAGCTCAAAAACGTCCTTAGATATTTTCACTACTCCGAAAATGTCTAGGCAATTTTCGCTATAATGTAGTCTGGTTTCGGACAAATGAGAATAGCCAATGAACTTTTTTGAACTAGTGAAAATCGCATAAATTTTGGATAGTTAAAATAGTTTAAGGCGTTTTCAGTGAAAATTGCCTAAGACGTTTTTATGCTAATGATACCAATTGAAGAGGCTTTTTGACTAGTGAAAATCGCAAAAATACCTTTTTCAAAGCATGAAAATTGTCTAGAGACGTTTGGACTAGTCGCGTAATAAAGTTTTTGGACTAATGAAAATTGCCTAAAGACGTATCTGTTACATAAAAACGATTCTGTTACAAATAGAATTAAATTTGATACAAAAAGGACATATTGTCTGTTACAAATAAAGAAGTACCGGGGCGAGCGTCTCCGGCGCTTGCGGAATCTCCCAGGGTGACTCCGAGCGGCACGACTCTTTCCTATGTTCAAAATTTAACAATTCCTTTGAATTCGTGTTCCCCATGTCCGATGATTTTAATGTCAATCATCTTCTCTCACCTACAACGTTTTCAATGGCATTCCGGGGTTTAACTCTACCGTTTCAGAGATCGTCTGGACAACGGACAGACAGACATTACATGTGTATAGTAGTAGAGTTCTGTTTAAAAAACTATATCTGTTACAAAGAAAATTGTGACGCATGAAAAAAAATACTTTTTTAGGTTCCTGTTGATTTTGAAGTTTTGGATATAGGCTCTAAAGACCCCAGCGACAGTGCTTTAGATAATGCAATTATTGCTATTGAACGAAACGGTGTTGCTCTAAAAGTATCACAATATTTTGTTCTTTTTGTAACAATTTAGGGCAACATTGAAACAAAATTCGATGATCCTCAATTCAAGTCTCGAAACATGGAACTTCGAAGAAGATTAGATTTGTTTGC
>JAQGBS010004017.1:0-10781 GCA_034698545.1 Acrobeloides obliquus
AATAACATTTGACAAGCAAAAGAAAATTCGGAAACAGCAATAGCAAAAACAGCTGGAGAAGTTAATAGTTTACACCAGGGTACAACAAATTGTTGCTAAAATTGATGAATAGAAACATTCGATTATGATATTCATCCCGGATTCGGAAAAGACGGAACATTCGTCAAGAGAGGCCGTACAGACAATTTAGATCAAGAATTTTCGTATGGTTGCTCGTTAGCTGTTGTAAACAGCGGTTACAACGTTTTCTGAGGCGTTGGCTGTCGTAAAGCTCCAATGGATTACGACGTTAGCTGAGTTGTAATGCATTAAAACTTGTTGTAAACTCGTTGTATTGCAAAACGACTCGTTGTAAAGCGATTTGAATTGGTTGGTGTATTGACACGAAAACCCTGAATTTTAGCTAGGGGCCGAATGATAGGTCGTTGGATTCCTTTGATCATGCTGAGCAACTTTAGTTCTCAACATAAAATTCGAAAACCAAATTTGGATTCAGAATCCGTATTCAGATTTAAAATCCGAATTCTGATTTGGGTTCTGAATCCGGATTCTGAATTCGGATTTTGAATCTGTATTCTGCATCCGAATTCTAATTCGGATTCTGAATTCGGATGCAGAATTCGGATTCTGAATCCAAATTCTGATTCGAATTCTGATTCGAATTCTGATTCGGATTCTGAATTCGAATTCTGATTCGGTTTCTGAATCCGGATTCGTATTGTGAATCCAAATTTGGATTCTGAATCAGGATTCTGAATCCGGATGCAGAATCCGGATTCGGATTCTGAATCCAAATTCTGATTCGAATTCGGATTCTGATTCGAATTCTGAGTCCGGATTCAGAATCAGAATTTGGATTCAGAATCCGGATTCAGAATCCTGATTCTGAATTCAAATCAGAATCCGGATTCAGAATTTTGAAATTTGGGATTTTGACTAGTTTCCCTTTCCCTCACCGTGTACCCATACGCAACCATTTTTTATACCTTGTTTAAATTGATATCTTTCAAATTATGTTTCATATAATTTAGCTCTTTATCAGAAATTATTTTAGACTCTAACGGTGTGTTTGAAGCCATGAAATACCAAATAATTAGGCAAACGAAACCAATCATCCCTAAATTTAGTCATATAACATAAAAAAGAGTGCTTGGGACACTTCGTCCACGACTTAGTTTAGCCACCAAGGACACTTTCGTCACCAAAAAGTTCGGTCACCCTAGTTCATACCAATGTTATAATAATACATTTTTTCTGCTCAAGATGTAATGACATAAGAATAAAGTTTCTTTGTGACCGAACTGTTCATTGGCTGAAGTGCCATAAGCTCAAAAACACTACTACCAGATATATAAAACACTAACGGCCATCCACCAAGAAATGACACCGAACATACATTAGATCCAACCAACATTCCACCTATACTACCAAGCTGATATCCTGAAGTAAAAATAGCTGCAGCAGTACTTCTTTCTATAGGTAAAAACCATTTCGCTGATACGGCTGGAATAGCGTTTAGAACGCCTCCCTAACTTAATTAATTTTATGATCTTTTTTTAAGATCTACCTCAGCCAAACCCATAACACTTCTAGCTATAAGATATGCATAGTAATTAAGGTTTGCTAAGAAAGGTGTTGCAAGATTTAAAATTGCATAAACGAATAATCCAGCCATAGCGATTTTTCTTGGTCCATATAAATCAACAAAATAACCAGAAAGAAAGGTTGTGATCACGCTAAGATATGAAACGGAAGAGAATAAAAATCCTTGCATTACAGGTGTCCATTCTAGGGTACCCTAAATTTAAGTTTAACAATCTTGCTTAGTCTTACTTCGTTTTGGTGATTTATGTTATCGTTCAGATCTGATGAAAGATCATATTTTTCTATACTAGAATTTGTAGGAATATTAGTAAAATTTATATTAGAAATATCATTGGTCTTATTATAAGAAGTTGTATTAACCATGCATAGTATGGTAATCCCTAGATTATCTCTCATAATAGTAGAAGAAAACAGAGCAAACATGAGTAGGAATGCTAAAATGTTTTTCTGTAAAGGACCAGCCCAGTATTTTACAACCATACGAAAAAATGGTATATTCGAAAAAATCATGAAAAATGGAGCATTTTTTGTTTTTACGGCATGCTTTGAATCGTTATAGTTTTCGAGATAATTGCGTTTAAATTTGTTACAAGCTCTTCGTTGTAATACACAAACTTTTTTTAAAATTTTGCGGAAAAGTTTGCATCAATTTTTTAAATTTTTATAAAATGAACATTGTAGCAATTTGTATAGCTAAATGAGACGAACAAAATGACACCAAAATTATTCAATTTGAACATTGTTCTGGGTTATTGAAACGAAAACCCTGACTCATGTTTTCGTTTCAATAACCCAAAACAATGTTCAAATTGGATAATTTTGGTGTCATTTTGTTCGTCTCATTTAGCTATAAAAAATTGCTACAATGTTTATTTGATGAAAATTTAAAGAATTGATGCAAAAATCGATTTTTCCGCAAAAATTTTTAAAAAGTTTGTGTATCACAACGAAGAGCTTGTAGACAAATTCAAAATTTCAAACGTAATTATTTCGAAAACTACAACGATTCAGAACATGCCGTAAAACAAAAAATGCTCGATTTTTCATGATCTTTCCGAATATATCATTTTTTCGTATGATTGTAACTTACTGGATTGGTCCGTTAAAAATTTCATTTAGACTCGTCAGCAATGATGAATTAGCAAAAATCGAAAAAAGCAAAATTAACACGAGTTCGAACGATTCGAACAAAAATCAAAAGTTTACTAAAGTTCCATATAAATCGATTTGTTCGGATTTGATCGTTTGGGGAATTGTTACCGCAATCACTTTTTTACGATGCGGTTCATTATTATTTGTACAATTTGGACCGGTCTATTTGAATAAAGTTGGTTTTTTATCTCATGATTTTTCGTTAAAAATTTTAGGTTCTGAAATTCGATTTTAAACGTACGGGTGTTAGTGCTGCGCTACCGTATATTGGCTCTATCTTGGCAAAAATAGTCGCTGGATTCCTATATGATTTCATAAAATGTGTCTCTATGAAAAATAATCTTAGAATTTTTGTCTCAATAGCAAGTGTACTTTAAGCAGCCTTGTTAAAATCACATTTCTATGTTTCTAGGTGATTTTAATTTTGGGAAATTTAAGCTTGGCATTTATGACAATCGATTATACTTTTTTTGCAGAAATTGCTTTTATTCTTGTCGTATCCTTTAGTGGGATATGTTTTGTCGGTGGACTAAAAACTACACAAATGGTAAGTTGATTGGAAAGCGGTTTCAAAAAGATTATTGACGGGGTAGGAAAACATACGATCCCTCTTATATTTTGAACATTTGGAAGATTAAGAAGTCATGTCTTATCTAGGGATGTTCATGCAAAAATAGAAAAAGTGGTAAACATCATGCCAAAACGTGGCATTTACGTGACATTTTTTGGTTGAAAATAGAAATTTTTCTCAAAAATTGAATTTTTGCTCAAAATTTAATAAAATTATCGGTCCAAATGAATTTGATTTCCTTTAAAAAACTTCCAACAATGGGGCAAGAAGTCCAAAAGCGTGACAGCGTGGAAAAAAGTCCAAAAAAGTGGCAAATGCCATGCTTTTGTGGCAATATAACATCCCTAGCCTTATCCTTCTGACCACTAATTGGGTTCGCCATCGATGGACAAAATAATAAAATAATACAGATGTCGCAGCATTATTCTCATGTTATTATGGTTTTTATTACATTATTTGGAAGTGTTGTGCACTTAATTATGCCATTATTCGTTTCTATTTTAGCGTCCGATGATACACCTAGTCAAGTATACAAATTTTTATCAGTCTAAAATGCTCGTTCAATCTCGCGTCAGCAACAACGTCGGAGTCAAAATGAGCGCTTTCCTATTTTTGGCATAGCTTTTGAAGTGCTAATCCATATAGGTCGATTTTGGTGCTATTTGAATTTTGATGTTATACAGTTACTTTTAGGCAACAATTGAAAAAAATCTGAGACTTTTTTGCTTGGTACCTTCATCTTCAGATTTACTCAAAAGCCTTCAGACAATCTGTCTTAAAACCTTTCGAACTGACACCAAAACGAGCCTATAATCATTAATACATAAAAGTTGTGTCAAAAATAAGAAAGCACTCACTTTGGCGCTGACATTGACGCTTCAGTTTCGCATCACACATTGATGCGAGACTGAATGAGCACCTTAAATAGATTTTAAGTTTAGTGGAAAGGCATATTTATTGGAATTTGTATAATTCTCTTCATTGGAATAATTTTTTTTAATATTTGCGTGAAGGATAGACCTAGAGACTGGGTAACGGACATAGCCACAAAAAATGCAGTTCAATGTTCGACAATCACTTGTTCGGGTGATGTAATGTGAATAATGATAAAAATTAAATAAATTATTGCCAGGGTTACCAGAAGAAATTTTTTTGTTCTGAATCGTTGTAGATTTCGAGATAATTGCGTTTGAAATTTGAATTTCTTACAAGCTTTTCGTTGTAATACACAAACTTTTTGAATTTTTTGCGAAAAAATCGATTTTTTCACTTTTCTTAAAATGAACATTGTAGCAATTGCTAAATGAAACGAACAAAATGACACCAAAATTATCCAATTTGAACATTTTTTTGGGTTATTGAAACGAAAACATGAATCAGAAATTTTGTTTCAATAACCCAAAACAATGTTCAAATTGGATAATTTTGGTGTCATTTTGTTCGTCTCATTTAGCTATAAAACATTGCTAAATGTTGATTTTATGGAAATATAAAAAATCGATGTAAAAATCGATTTTTTTCTCAAAAAATTCAAAAATGTTTGTGTATTACAACGTACAGCTTGTACACAAACTCAAAATTTCAAACGCAATTATCTCGAAAACTACAACGATTCAGAGCATGCCGTAAAAAGAAAAAATGCTCCATTTTTCATGATCTTTCTGAATATATCATTTTTTCATATGGTTGTAACAAAATGACATTTAAATATCACGTCATTTTCGTTGACATTGACGTCATTAAAACACTGATTGCCACAAATTTTTATATGTAGAAACACAAAATTAAATTCATCATTAACGTTCTATTCCAAGACCACAAATTTGATGACATTTATAGTAGCAGAAAAATAATTTATTAGATTTATCCACATAGAAACCAACTGATTTCATGCACGCTAATAATTCAAGTTCTCTCAATTTCGTTTGACTATAGCTTTTTAACCGTTTTAACGAAGCTTAAATTCTTTGAGTGCTAGATATTGATTTATTTTGATTCTTATCTTACATCAAAATGGGTATATGGATGTATCTGTTTGATCACAATCAATGGGCAGATTTGTATGTGAAAAATTGTTCGTTGAAGAATGCCACCGATTGGCAAGCAGCTGGTCATGCTAGCATACCGTTTGGAATGTTATATGCTACTCTTGGTATTATTTGTGAGGTAATTTTTAAGCTTTTTGGAATCTCCCACCAAGGGGAATTTGATTTTTGGATATTCATCTAGGGTTTTTGAAGTCTATTAAGTTCAAAGATGAGTCTGACCGGTCAGACCGATTTTTACCTAGTCGGGCAACATCATGTAGCCCGCCTAGCTATGTTATTGCTCCGCATCCCACCAAAAAAATTTTCAGGCTGTCTACTTCCCCTTCCTGATTGCTATGTTAAAACCTGAATTCATAGCAAAGTTGTAGTCAAAGAGGGGACGCTCTGAAAGCGAGTCAAGTAGTTGCGGGAATGGTCAAAGAACAATAGCCCCAGATGATGCTATGCGAAACGAACCGGACTTCAATTATAAGTCTCTACGATGACCGTAGAGTAACTTTATTTTTCAACAATAACGATAAGGAAACGAACATAAAAAAGGAGAGTGTCTTCTTCGATATTTCAAGCTACAACATTGCCCCATGGGCAGAAAAATTTAGGCTGTTTTAGTTGTTAGGGAGAAGGAGTTTTTACACTTGTGGCTTTTGTACGAATAGGATAGGACCTAGGGAAGAGGGTGCAAGAGAGGAAAAGCCGTTTTGCCTTCGATCGTTGTTGTGCTTTTTATCGAGGATCGGGAAAAAACGACCGCTGGTGACGAAAAACTGAGCTTTGTTTTGTAATGCAAATAAATTCAAAAATCTTTTAAAGCTTTTTGAAGGGGGGTATCAATTAGGGGTTTGGGTCGCCTAGCTACGTTATTGCTCAACCTTCTCTCAAAAATTTAGGTTGTCTACATCCCCTTCCTGATTGCGATGTCAAAACCTGAATTCATACAACATTCTTGCTACAAATTCATGTTTTTAATTGGAGTCATCGATTTGGTTGTTCTTCCTTGTAACGCTATAATACCAGGAGTACAATGTGCGCTTGGAGCGCATTTTTGTACCCATCCCGCATTATTCTTCTGGGCAGGAGCACTTGCTACGGGTATGAAGACAAATTTCTCCAAATATCTCGAGCATAACAATAAATTTTTAGCCGGATGGTATAGTGTTTCTTTGACGTGTGTGATTTTGGCTTTCGATAGGTTTCTCGAAATGTGTTGGCCTAGAGCTGCAAGAATTGTATTTAGTAGGAAAAGGGTTTATTATTGGCTAGCTTTGCCGATTGTGTATATTTTGTTCGCGTTTTTCCATGTTCCATTTGTGTATAACTCGGAAAGATTTGCATATTTTACGGACCCTTATATTGGGATTCAAGGAATGAGTGGAAATCCAGCGGTAAGATGACAGAATTTCATGTACCCTAAAGATTATAGAGATCAGGTATAAACAGAACGATCATTTTGGTCTGCAACATCAATGTTTTTAGTCGTTCTCGCACCCTCTCTAACGAATTTCTATGCGGTCTTTTTTAAATTTTAGCTGAACAATGGACGAATAAGAATTGATAAAAATTTTCGAAATCCGTTGATCCTAACATTGTCAAAAATTACTTTGAAGTTTTCAAAGTCGATTTTCTTCACCTTAACAAAATGTTAGAAATTTAATTTTCGTATAAAGATACAGAGCTTTAGTCCCTCTAACACATGCAAAAAGCCGTACATAAAAATTATTTAACAGTAGCGAGATATTTGACTTTGAAGTTGATCCTCATTTTTTGACTATCAACTTCAAAGTCAAATATCTCGCCACTGTTAAATAATTTTTGTATACGGTTTTTTGCATGTGTTAGAGGGACTAAAGCTATGTATCTTCATACAAAAATTAAATTCCACCTGGGATGCTGTCCATGTATGGTCTTGTGACCTTAATTTTTAGTTCTTCCAACTCACATTTCATTGTATTCATAATGTCTCTGTAGCATTTTTACTTGGAGGAATTTATGCCAGTCTCATCATAGTCTTGAAGATAAAGACATTGGTCTATGAAAATGTAACCATTTCGAAAATGCAGCAGCAAGTAAATTTTGTTAAAGCTTATTTGAAAAAATCATTTCAAAAATTTAGTTTACAATTCAAGCGATGTGTATTTGCATTGAGATGTTTATTGCGGCGATGATTTATATTTACAATCAATTTTTCCCACTGCCTGACTTTATTGAGGTCATGGCACAAGTTTCTTGGATTGGAATTCATGGTTAGAATACGAGAGAGCTTTTGATAGATTGTAATTTTTAGGAGATACACCAATCGTTTACTTACTTTTGAATGCGTCCCTAAGAAAATCTGTTTTTAAGATGTTGCATATCCCAACGTCCGATATCACGGCTAGTAATACTGCAGTTGTTGCAATGGTAATGGAGACTTTTTCAACTTCTCCAGCTGTCCATGATTCGCTAAAAGTTGTTCCAACAAGCCAATCAACTCAAAGAAATACTCAAGTTGTAGCATAGAAAAATTGGACTCTTCTATTGTATTTTCCAGTGTTAGCCGCCTGCTCTACTAAGCCTCCAAGTGTCTCTTACTTCTTTCCATTCGAAACTCAATCGACTCCAGTTCTTGTCCTTCTATTGTATTTTTCCATATGCTACAAAATTAAGAAAAAGTTGTTATTTATGACCATTTTTCGAGAATAAATACGATTTTATCAATTAATGTTGACTTCTGAGCTACTTTAATCGTATTGATATAGCCCTTAGTACGTTTTTAACGTGGTCCAAAAACATCTGTGACCATCAAGTACCGTCCCTTTCCTTGAAGAAGCTCCTTATACCATTCTCTCGTCACTATTGCTTTCTTGGCTACCGCTTATGGTAAATATGATATGAGACTGGAGGTAGAACTTGTGATACAGTTTATTAGAGGAAAGGTTAATACACAAACATACGATAAAAGCCTAGCATTTAGTGCTTATAACATAATTTAGTGCTCACTAGTGATATTCAATTTCCAAAGTTGCTTGTGATTTGGCTTTATTTCTGAGCACTCGATTCACTGAACATGGTGAAAAAGATTTTTTTAATCACCTAATTTTTTCTGTGGTTCAGCGGTCGAATGGTTCGTTGGTTAAAAGTAAACTCTGTCTACATTGTTGAATCTGTTCCATTCGTTTTGGTGTAAAGAATACGCCGCAACAAGATCAATTTAAAATAATCTCTTTATGTTTTGTATTGTTTTGTATATTAGCGCAAAATCTCTGTTATTATAATTACATTCGATCATCTCTTTTCTCACTCTATTATACTCTTTAAAGGAGAAATGTGCGTCTGTCTGTCTGTGAAGACTAACTTTTTTTCTGCCCTATTGTTTTTTACGAAACCTTCGGTAACCCGTTTAGAATAGTCCAAAAAGTCCAAAAAAGTAGGTCCCGACTCTGGGAAAACTCATCTAAGGGGTCTACTGGGGTCAAAAAATTGAAAAAAATGCGTCAAAATTAGAGGTTGTAAGTTTTAACCCCAACAAAATCATTTTTAGGGGTAATTTTGTGCGAGGAATCGATTGCGCGCATCGAAAAATTCTGAAAAAATTTTTCGGGGGTCAAAAAATGGAAAAAATTGCGTCAAAATTAGGGATTATAAGTTTTAACCCCAACAAAATCATTTTTAGGGATAATTTTGTGCGAGGAATCGATTGCGCGCATCGAAAAACTCTGAAAAAATTTTTCGGGGGATCAAAAAATTGAAAAAAAGTGTCAAAATTAGAGGTTCTAAGTTTTAACCCCAACAAAATCATTTTTAGGGGTAATTTTGTACGAGGAATCGATTGCGCGCATTCTCGAACCTTAAAAACGCTTCCTTGACCCTGATTCAGGAGAGGAATCGGTGTATGAGTCGGTGAAGACAGGAAATCATTTGGAAAGCGAGGCTGAAGGCGAACACCGCAGGAAATCATTCGGAAAGCGAGGCCGAAGGCCGAGCAATGTAGAAAATCATTTGGAAAGCGAGGCTGAAGGCCGAAAACCGCAGGAAATCACTCGAAAAGCGAGGCCGAAGGCCGAGCAATGTAGAAAATCATTTGGAAAGCGAGGCTGAAGGCCGAAAACCGCAGAAAATCACTCGGAAGCGAGGCCGAAGGCCGAGCAATGTAGAAAATCATTTGGAACGCGATGCTGAAGGCCAAACACCGCAGGAAATCATTCGGAAAGCGAGGCCGAAGGCCGATCATAGCGCTGAAGGCTCATCGGCCTAGTAACTACTCTTTAAAGGAGAAATGTGCGTGTCTTTTTGTCTATGAGGACTAATTTTTTTATGCCATGTTTTTTTATGGAACCTTGGTTAAACCGTTTAGAATAGTTTAAAAAAGTAGAGATCCCTACTATTGGAAAACTCATCATAGGGACGTATCGCTCCGAGTTCAACCGATAGCGGAGATCGCTAAAGGCTCTCCCAAGTAATGCTAGCGGAAAGCGCCGCAGGCGCGTCGGTCTTGGATCATTCTTTATTTTTTTGAAAAAAATAGCGCCGTAGGCGCGCCGGCCTAGGAACTTTATATCTATCGCATTTATTATTACGTCGCAATTGTGTTTGCAGTGAATTTTTAAAATCGGTATACTACTCTGTTCCACCCTATGCTTTTTTCAGCAATCAAATCTAAATAAAAATGTTAATTTTGTTATATGCAAATCATAGATTGTTTAGAATTGCTTTTTCGATTGCTTTATGAAAATTGGGAGCAAGTATACAATGCGTGCGTCACTTAACGTGATCTAAATTTGAAAAAATAATTTCTTAAATTTTTTTCAAAAATCAACCCAATATGGGTAATTTTATGCGGGGAATCGATTGCGAACACTCTCGGAGCCTAGAAACCACATAAAAGCGATGAAAATCATTTTTTCTCAGAAAATCTGACAAATATGTTTAGGGCCACATTTATAACAAGAATCACAAGCTCTAACATATTTGTCAGATTTCCTGAGAAAGATTTTCACCGCTTTGATGTGGTTTCTAGGCTTCGAGAGTGTTCTCAATCGATTCCCCGCATAAAATTACCCATATTGGGTTGATTTTTGAAAAAAATTTAAGAAATTATTTTTTCAAAAGTGACGCATTGTATACTTGCTCCAAAAATTGTTTCAAAAAATCTTTTATGGATGTTGAGAACTCTTCGAAACAAGTTTAACGGTCCTAGAATATTGTTTCATAATATCTTATCTAAAATACCTTTCATTCCAAGACCGTTACCACGCTTCGAAATTGCTGGAATTGGGAATGTTCCACGAACTCACAAGAATAGAAGGGCGGTCGCACAGACGCATGCATGTAAAATTTGGGTTTTTGGGGTTGCTGTGGCCCTAACTGCAAAGCACTAACCTTTTATTTCACCCAAAAGCGCAACAGATTTCCGCCAGGTCTTCGCGATC